>VXAU01005106.1:236338-258093 GCA_013399695.1 Formicarius rufipectus | reverse complement strand
GACAAAAGTCAACAAACAATCCCAAAAATCAAAGCTTTGTAATCCAGGTATGGGAAAGGGAAGCAGCAGGAAAGGCAAGAAAGAAACCCAAGACTCCAGGGTTTCTCTCTCCGCTGTCTCTCGCTGCCGACTCCCAAAAACCAGTGTGCCCTTCTCCCCCACCCTTAATCACCGGTACTCTCGCTTCTTTTGTTAGAGACAAATGGACTGGGCTAGGACAATTCGCTCCTCATTCTGAGGAAAAGAAAAATTCCATTAGATTCTGAACCTATAACAGACTGCAAAAGTCCAAGTAACAGAAAGTTATAAAAAATTAAAAATCCTATCCAGCTCAGTTGACTTCTGAGGCACAAGCTGATGGAGATTGAAAGGTTATTTTGTAGAAATATCACTATACTTCTTTTTCTAAACCCTTGCTCTCCTTCATATATCCACTGTTGACTATTACAGGATATTGGCTAGGTGGACCTTTGGTCTGACTTAGCACTGAAGTTCTTATATTCTCTCAGTCTTATATCAGATGAGATTCTGCTCTGGGAAAACCCTTGCAGTAAGAATTTTGTTACAGATGCTCTCAGATGAATGACTATATCTGTCCAGTTTAACAGAAATGAAGTGGAACCACCAGAGAGAAGAAAATGCACCAACCACCATTCAATGATTTTCATATTTCTTTGTTCAGACCACTTTGTATTACTGTTTTGGTTACATGCTGTAGTAATGAAGAAATAGGGCATTGTCATTGATGTCTTCTCCCTATTAGTGATTTTTCTATTGTTATATTTTTGGTTCAACTTTTTGTTGTTAAATTAGGTGCACTGAATTCCATAAAACCCCACAAAATTACTTTCACACAGCACAGACACTGATTGAAATGAACAGGGAAGGGGTTGTACCTTTTTGTATACATGGGCACAGAAGCTAGATGTCAAGCAGAGATATTAGATAATCAGTCTTCGTATCTTTTGTATCTTTTACCTTAGAAAGTACTAATCTCTGCCTTGATATCAAGGGCAACTGGAGAAGAATATCCTTTCCACCCATCTTTTTGTTTCTGATATGTGCATGAACTGCACTCATAGATGTCAACAACTAAGAAAACAGCACAAAAATAAATGAAAAAAAGGAAAACAAAAGATTTAAGCTCATGATTCGCTCCCTTCCTTTCTCCTGTCACATCACTAGAAGTCCTAAGATAAGATTTTCTTCCCTCTTTCACTAGGTTTTCTCAAAACCTTCCTCTGGGACTGCCACAAATCCTGGGGCACGAAAACAACCTTCTCTGGTCGGCTGTGAGCTTCACTTGTAAAGCCCTGCAGGGATCAGTCTGGTTTCCCACTGTGGTCCAGCCAAGGCTGTTAAAGAAGGGCTTAAACTGCCAGAGAAAATCCTCTTCCAAGAGTGCCCGTAAGACCCCATTCTCTTCTTTCTCCACATCCTGAGCAGCTATTGCACAGTAGCTTCTGTTTCTGAAGAAACATGGAGTTTGGATGGGAGGAATTGAATCAGGTGGCTCCTGGGAGGAGTGGAGGTTAATGTCTTTGGATCCACTGTTACTGACTTTGGCAGACCAATTCAAATTCATCACGTAGCACCTATTAGCCTCCCAGTGTCTTACTGACACAGAAAGTTTCAGGTAACTCTTGGTAGTTTCAGATGGCGTTCAGAATGCAGTAGAAGAACAAATATGGGTCTGAATCTTGGGTCGTCTACCGCCACCACCTGCAACTCCTCGAATGCTTCCACCAGCACTGCCTCCATACAATCCTAAACATCCACTGGTCTGATTACGTGACTAATGTGTCCGTTCTGGAACAGGCAGAGGTCACCAGTATAGAGGCCGTGCTGCTGAGAACGCAGCTGCTCTGGGCAGGGCACGTCTCCAGGATGGAGGATCACGGCCTCCCTAAGATTGTGCTCTACGGTGAACTCACCACTGGCTGCCACAAGAGAGAAGCCCCCAAGAAGAGATACAAGGACTGCCCGAAACAACACCTCAGCCTTGGCCATATTGACCACCATCAGTGGTCCACTCTGGCCTCCAACTGGGAGACGTGGAGACACACAATCTATAACGCTGCTGTCTCCTTTGAAACCGCACACAGAATCAGTCTGGAGGAGAAAAGGCAACGCTGAAAGAACCGTGCCCTGATAGTACCACCTACGGAAACTTTCTGCTGTGCCTTTTGCAACCGGACTTGCCTATCTCGCATTGGCCTTATCAGCCATCAGCACGCTTGCAACAAGCGTGGGTAAAA
Organism: Formicarius rufipectus; assembly: GCA_013399695.1. Taxonomy (NCBI): domain Eukaryota; kingdom Metazoa; phylum Chordata; class Aves; order Passeriformes; family Formicariidae; genus Formicarius; species Formicarius rufipectus. The sequence continues at coordinate 255,835 of VXAU01005106.1, read as the reverse complement.
CCCTCCCAAATCTTCGTTCGCGAAGTCTAGCCATGATCATGATGACTTTCCTCCATCTAAAAATCCAACACACTTGACCTTGGCACTAACAGAGCTTTGCCAGATTTAATCTTCAGTTTCAGGGTTTCAAAAACTAAGTCTTGAGGTGTTGAAAACCCTAGATGTTTTTTAATGGAAAGTGAGAGAAAACTGCAAATCAGCCTCAGAGAAGGCTCTGCCGAAAACTGCAGCTGCATGAGTGTGACTGGGTGAAAAAAAAAAACGTTTTCAAAACAGAAACTGCTGATATAGATTTTGGTGAAGCCTATGCAGCAGCTGTGATGGCTTTTAACTTTGAATTTTCAGTGGGAAAAACATAGTATTTCTTGCATTGTCATTATTATGAATAACACGTGTTTCAAAATGTGAGACCAGGTTGTGGAGCAGATGTAAGTTTAGCCATGCCTTGGACTGGTCCAAATAGCTGGGGCTGAGCAGTTTACTGCACTTGATAAATACAGGGAACATGGAGGTTGTCAGTCCTTTAGCTCAGGTTAACTTCAGCACAAGCTGATATTAGTGTTGAGTAGCAGTGGTAACACTCAGGATAATGTCTCTGAGGGTGCCAAGATACCATATGGTAAGAACTAAGCACAGAAATACAAATCAAATGTGAGAAGACACCTGGTATCTCAGAGTATGTACATCTCTTCTTGGTGTGTAAGAACGTGCCCAGTGTTTCAGGTGCTTTTCCTTGTGTGGTAGAACTTCTCAGCTGCTCAACACTCCACACAGCAGAGGGTGACGCTGGGGCAGAGTAGCCCCTGAAATCTCTGAAAGAAGGGTATTACAATCTTCCAAATAAGACTGTCTTTTGTGTGAAAAAGAGACACCAAAGCAGTTCATTTCAAGCACCATGTCTCTGGAATAAAATCTGCTCCTGGGAGAACAGAGGGCTGAGAACTGTTTCTGCCAAAAACGGACTGAAGACAAAACAAATACCTTTGTAAAAAATGCTGGTTTTGAGGAACAAGCATTTTCAAAAAGAAATAAAGCATTTCTGATTTTTTGACTAGTCCTTGAATTACTGCTAAGCAGAAGGAAAGGATCCTGCAGCTCCTGGATGGTTCATATTGATCTCTCAAAAAGACCATGAATTTTCACTCTGGGAACATGAGGGAACATGTTCCCCAAGAGGGGACACATCTATGCTTGAATAGAATTTTCTGCCTGAGAGAGCTGGCAGTAATCTTTTCTTTCTTTGAATATGTAAGTTAGCAAGCATTGCAATACAGGTATACTACTGGAAAATACAATTCAGTTTCTCAGAGATGGTAACCTTGAACCTGTTCTGACTCCCTGCTAAGATTTATTGTAAGTATGGTTTGGGAACAGCTCATGCATAAGCCAGGGACCACTTCCCATATAACATTTATTTTTTCTCCCATCCCTTTCAAATTTCCTTCCTTGTTCCTCATGGAAGGTTTGCATCCCTGAAGGCAGCTGGTAGATGGAAGCAAGAGTGTGGTCAGACTAATAGCTGCATGCTAATAGCAAAAGGGAAAGATTTGCCAGAGACTGGCAAATGCCAAGGACACACATCACCTATTGAAAAGTAGCAAAGGCTGCATGCCTCTTTTGTCAATTGTTGTGGGAATAGATGTTAGTGCTTCCACTGCAGATCTGCTCTTTATTGGTTGCTTGTTGAAGTAAGAGAATAGGTCTATTGGATCTGGAGTTTATCCCTGATGGGAAGAAAGTGAGATATGGGGATTGGGTCTCTTTCCTGTTTGGAAGACTCTGGAGATAATTTCATACATTCTTGTACTTTCTAAGTGTTTATAGGAACAGGAAAAGCAATGCACCACTGAAGGTCTATGGATATGACATGAGACCACCAACTGACCAAAGCCAAGACTGTGCTGAATCTTTGATGCCAAATAAAGCATCATTCTGTGTAAGATGCTTGAATTTATTGTCTTTAGTCAGTATCTTTGTTTAGAACATTTTTTTCGGAGTCATTGAAGTCACCTCACCAGTGTCACGGTTTAACCATGCTAGACAGTTAGGCACCAATATAGGTTGCCAAATACTGCCCAGACTGCCTGGTCTAATTCCTGCCTCTGAACTTTCAGCAAATGCATTCCTTGGAAATGCAGATGAAGGAAAAAGGAAAAAGTCAGGAGAAAAATTGTCTCCTTTTTTATCCTTCCTCACTGAACAGGGTAGAAATTGGGCCATGAGGTTTTGGGTGCTTTAGTTTCCAATGCAGTATACTAGATTTTTAGACATGAACTTGCATAAAAATCCACTCATTACTGGTTTGGCCAGTACACTTGGGAACAGCATGAGGCCAGTATAATGGCATTCACCACAGCTTCATGAGCACTGCAGCCCCATGAACATGTTGTGATCCTCTTCCCTACAAAGGGCTTTAGTACAGGTGTAATGCAGCCCTAGATGAAGGAAATTATGCAAGAATCTCTTAAAACTGGAAATCTTATTTAAGGATTTCACATAAAGCTGATTATTATGTAGTAGGAAAAAAATCATATAGGACAATATCTTTCTAGTACAGATTATCTTAGCTTGATTATGGATTTCTAAACTTAGCAAAAGACAAAGAAATTAGAAGTGCATATGCACACTGATGTTCATTAGCCTGTACCAGATTTTGAGTTTTACAATCCAAACTAGAGATGACAATGTATGCACATAGAATGACAAAAAAATGGCAGCAGTAACCCCCAAACAGCCATTTTTTATAAAAAGAGCCCTAAAGAAGCATCTAAGTGAGGTCAGGATTTGTTTACTGAAATGTAAGGATCATATAATTAAACACAAAAAAAATGTGCTTCAGTTTTCCCTCTGACAAGAAAGCAATGACCTCTGGATACTGACGTATATCAAGAAATAGTATTTGACATTGTAGGCACATTAGTGTGTTTTCTTTTATTGTAAACCTGTTTGAATCATTTTGTAAAGCTGATATCATGAAGTAAATATACAGAGAAATAAAGATTTTTTTTTTTTGAGGAAGATAAAATTTCTATTCCCTCATATTAATACAAAAGATTTGAAAAACAACATGTTCTGGCCTTAAGTATCAGACTTACATTTTGTCTTTTGTTATCGCTCACAATAGCACTGCTGCTTGAATACTCAGTCATATCAAATGTAAGTTATTTGTATATCTCTATCCTCTCAGGAAATCTTGACCTTGAAATAGAATAAATATGTAACGTGTATTGGGTTTGTGTGTTCATAGCTAACACCACCAGTGCTAAAATCCATAGACATTGAACAAAAACGTGTAGAAGATGAGCTTGTGCGGTGCTATTTGACTCATTGTTGCAAAATGAGAAATTACAGTTTAAACGTTTTGCTGTCTTTGAATGACCCTCCATTTATAATTGATTCAGCTCAACAGACTACAATTCTCAACAGACTACAATTGAGATATGGAACTTACTTGTCCCATGTTTAATGCGTGCTTCAGTCACTTTATTGAAGTCAAACTGCACAGGATAGGACTTTCTCTATTTGAGTGCTTTGATAATGTGCCACGTTAACTTAGAGTCTGAGATGACTGGTTATTCAGACTGAGACTTTTAGAAGTCCATTAAGAATAAGGAAATAATATTTAGCATTTTTTGACCAGTTCCATTAAAGGAAGTGGATTATACATCAAACAAAATCTATAAAGAAGTTCATAATGTGTAAAATAAATGGGAATTCTCTGAATAACTACCTGAGGCAACTTTGAAAATTCCCTGTGAGTAGCCATACTTACAGACCAATAAGAAAGCAATACTTGAGATACATGCATTGATAACTAAGGACGTGATCAGCTGCACTCAAAGTGGTAAATCTTGAGGAATGCGATTTTTACATGAAGACTTCAATGCCTGTGCTCCAGTAAGGCCACAGCACAGACCTCTGATGGCAGGAGAGTTGGGTAAAAAAAAAAGTTGGGTCCTTCTTTTTGCGACTATCTCAGTGTAAAGCTGGGCTGGAGCCTTAAAGATACCCAAAGAAAACAGATACCAACTTTAGATTTACAAAAGGTGAAATAAGCAAAGTTTGGAGTCAAGGGACCATACCATAATATGTTTGACTCCAAAAAGTTATAAAAAGTCTTTAAAACATGCTACCTGTTGTCACCCATTAGAGGAACTCAAGAGGAGTAGGGAGGACTCAATTGCTAGCATTTTTCTCTTCCCAATCAGACAATTGATTTTATTTAATTGATTTTATTTAATATCTGTAGTGTGATTAGGAAAAAAAAAAATAGAAACACTGATGACATTTGCAGAGGATTCTTCCCTGGGAAATATTTCCATTCTTCACTGAGACATCATGTTATACAGATGTATAATATGAAAGGATTAAAGGAGTCTCAGGAGATAGAAATAAAACCACAAGACTGATCTAGGAAAAACAGAAGGTGCAGAATCTGGAGGAAGGGAGGAAAACCCACAACAAGGTTATTCAAGGCTATTGAGTTGCCCTCTACTGATGATGCACACATTAACTGTACTCACTGAAACTGGCCGTCCAACAAATACTCCTTATTCTGTGACTAAGGAAATACTGTAACTATCTTATTGCTGTTGCAAACAGCAGGAGAGCCATCTAATCTAGAAAACACTAATTAAGGAGTACAAACTCGCGAAAGGAATCTTATTTGTCAGTTTTGTGGTTTTATTTCAAAGAATGGGCAAGACCAGGGCAGGGAGGATGGATGTGAATTTTCACAGCAATATATTATAGAATCATAGAACCATAGAATTAGCTAGGTTGGAAAAGGCCTCTGAGATCAAGTCCAACCTTTGATCTCACCACCTGCCTACTAGACCATGACACTAAGTGCCACATTCAATCTCTGCTTAAATACCTTCAGGGACGGTGACTTCACAACCTCCCTAGGCAGTCCATTCCAATTCCCAATCTCTCTTTCTGTGAAGAACTTCTTCCTAAAGTGCAACATAAACTTCCTCTGGCACAGCTTAAGACTGTGCTGTGTCATCCTACTGCTTGTTGTCTGGAAGAAGAAACCAACCTCCACCTGGCTACAGCCTCCTTCAGGCAGCTGTAGAGAGTGATAAGGTCTCCCCTGAGCCTCTTCTTCTCCAGGTAGAACAACACCAGCTCCCTCAGTCTCTCCTCATGTGTTCAAGTCCCTTCACTGGCCTTGTTGCCCCTCTCTGTACCCACTCCAGCACCTCAATATCCCTCCTAAATCGAGTGGCCCAGAACTGGACACAGTATTTGAGGCACAGCCTCACCAGTGCCAAGTACAGAGGAAGAATTACTTCCCTGGTCCTGCTGGCCATACTATTCCTGATACAGGCCAGGATGTCACTGGCCTTCTTGGCCACCTACGCACACTGATGGATCATGTTGAACTTCCTGTCAATCAGCACCCCCAGGTCCCTTTCTGCCTAGCTACTGTCCAGCCACTCTGTCCCCAGCCTGTAGTGCTGCTGGGGCTTGTTGTGGCCAAAGGGCAGGACCCAGCACTTGGCCTTGTTGAACCTCATCCTGTTGGAATCAGCCCATATCTCCAGCCTGTCCAGGTTCCTCTGTAGAGTCCTCCTACCTTCCAGGGGATTGACACTCCCCTCAAGCTTTGTGCCATCTGTAAATTTGCTAATGGTGGACTCAATCTCCTCATCTAGATCATCAATAAAGGTATTAACCAGGACTGAGCCCAACACTGATCACTGGGGAACACATGAATGCCCACGAATGGAATTTCAAAAGCAACATTTCTACTAGTTGGGGAAGGGAAAAAAAAAAAAAAAAAGGGAAAGAAAAAAAAAGTTATGAAGTGTTTAATAAAGGCATATGAAAAAAAGGCAGAGAGATTCAATCTTGGGTAAAGAGACAGAGATGAGCATGGAGAAAGGACCAAGGAGCTAACACTCAACTCCCCGGGTAGCTCCCCTATGACAGTGTCAAAACAATGCTGTGCCCCTCAGCAGTCATTGTGGAAGGATGCTGGTGTTGATCAAAAGAACTAGATTCACAGTACATAACTAGAGATATCAATGTGCAGATTTTTACTCTGAGACAACTATATAAACTGCATTTCATAGGCAACACCTGGAAGTAAGTATTTCTATGGTGAGTCAACTCCTCTCTGCGTAGGGGTGTACAAAGGGGCAAACCAGGGCATCTGTAGCACAAAAATGTGAAAGACAGAGTATGTATGTCTAAAAGTGATGGAATAACAAATGAGTGAATAAAAGTAGGATCTTATAATAGCATTTAAAAAATAGTTTTAACATTTGAAAAATTAGAGGAGGGAGAAGAACCCTCAGGGAAAGCAATGCAAAACCCAACAAGACAAGACAGAGCATTAGAAAAGGAATAATCAATCCTCTGCTTTTGAAGCTATGTTACTGTGTGTAAACCACATAACTAAGCAAGACATTTGAGTGACCATGACTGTGCTGTTCAATGGAGGGTCTGCTGCACTGGGTTCTGGTTGGCCCTGCTCCAGCCAGGATGTCATCTCCAGCAGAGCAACAGTCTCAAAAGTTGCTCTGCTAGTTTAAAGGTAAACCAACAAGAGAAATGAATCTGGTTTAGAAAGAGATTACAAGTTAGAATTACAATTTAATAAAAATATCACAATAAGTACAATGACACAAAGAAAAAGTCCATTTGACACACAAAAATAGATGTACAACCCAGCATCGCGAGGCACGAACAGGAGATCACCTGTACCTGTGCTGAGTACCACATGGCCCCCCCGAGTACAAGTAAATGGAAATAAGAAACCCGTTGGTGAGGATGATGGTTGCAGTCTGGTCGAGAGTGGCAGTCACAATCCTGTTGAGGTTCTGGTTCTCCTCTGGATCCTATGAGCAGTACCAGAAGTCCCCAGACTCCAAGACACTATATGCTTAGGCTAAGATGGGAATGCCCAGTACCTCCCTCAGGGAGAGGAGTTTCACAATGGATGATTTACTCTGTGAGCCGAGCATACTTTTGGAATACTTGATGGCTGATTAGCAGACATGACCCCTCAGGGTAGGTGCAAAGATGCTCCCAGAGGGAGTTATCAGACCTGAGTCATTGGTGTGAAGACAGGAAACTTTCCTATCTTTCAGAGTTCTTAAACACCCAGTTTATAGCCTGAGGTGTCAGCTGTGCCCTGGGCAGCTGCTGCCAACAATCCATTATTAACAGTTCATGAGAAAACGACACACAGGGTGTAGAACACATAGCCCTGGCCAAACCCACAGAGTGACAAACTGGTCCCAGTCACCATAACCAGGACAGCAGCCAAGGTAAAAGCGAACTTCTATCTAACAGGCACAGCAGGGTGAAGGCACTAACTTCTGGGGCTAGCGAACTCATTCATATTTCCTCAGGAATCTTCGTCCTCTAATTAAAAAGAAGTCATGTTGTCCACTTAGTTCTGCTGTTTTGTGCAATTCCCATATAAATAATATAATGAAAACTGGTACTGTATTTCCCAGCTAGCTTACAGCTCATTAAAATTACATATTTGAGCCAATGGAGGAGTTCAGGTTTGTTTTCTCTTACTCATGATTCATCTGTAAGTACACAAATAAATCAGGCAGTCACAGGAGACCATCAAAGCTACCAGAAGAAGTGATTCAGGAGACTTTCTTAGTCTGGGCTAGCGGAGAAAAGAATTGTAAAACAAGGTGATGAGAATGAGAAATCCCACAAAATACCAAAATTCTCAGCTAGCAGGAGGTTGCAAACAATAAAAGAGTACTCTCTAAAAATTAACATTGCTTGACAGATCCTATATTTTGTCACATAGCTTTAAAAACTTGTGACAATAGGCTTTGCTTTGTTAAAAATAACTTGTCCCTGACATTTTTCTCAAGCATTCCTGGAGTAACTGCTGAAGTCAATACAGTTATATTCTAGGCACCTACCCTTCAGACTCCAGCCTTTTGACTCTTCTAATTACATGGATGGGAGGTAAGGAAATCTGATGGTTTCTGAAGAGAAATATGAAGAATGTGATATGGCAAATAAATGAGATGTCACAAGAAGAAAACAAAATTTTGACTTGAAAGAAACTAACCTTGAAACAAACATGTGAATATAGATTATTTAAAAGTAAAAATCTTCCATCTTCCTCTCTCATACAATCACTTTGAGAGGGATTTTATCATGTAGATGGATAATGGAGGTGATTTTTTTTTCCCTGGTATTGGATCCAAACGCTTAGGGAAAGATTCAATCACATTGAGTCAAGTCCTAGACATTGAAAAAGGCACATTTTCTCCCAGTGCCCCACAAAAATCTTGTCTTGGCAAACAACAACCAAAAGTAGCATACAGCCCTAAGTTTTCATGGAAGGCTCCTTGCTACAAGCTGTACTTCATCAGGCTGCTGGCTGAGAGTTATCTCTTCACCTGGTCCCATGCCTCTCAGGCAATGTGAGGTGGAGAATGATCAGCTTTCCAGGCTGTCTGAGGACAGGTGACTTTGAGTAAAGGTGAACGGGCACAGGTAGCAACTACCTCACCTGCAGTCAATCCAAAACCTGTACATCAGATATATACACTGGGGATACATGGAGGATACACTGAGGAAGAGCTGATGCCAGGGGAACACATATTGCAATGCTTCCTCCCTCCTCCAGCATGTCTCAGCACATAAACCCTTCCTAGTACGTCCCTTACCCTGCACAAATGGCTGGAGAGAAATGTCTATACTTTGTACTTTCAATACCACTTAGAGGCTGTTTGAGCAACTCATGCATCCACCGAGGAGCCAAAATAAACCCATCCCTCTTATATGCCATTTGCTCCTTTACTCCTTTTCTCTCTGGTTCATCACTTTTGTGTGTTTCTTACAAGTAGACATGCAACTGGATTTGGAACAGAAACATACTTTGCAATTAGATACCCTTCATGGTCACAAGACTCTTTTCTCCTGGACTATTACTTGGTCTCCTCAACTCTCTGGGGAAAAACAAAACACAAAACCAAACAAATAAACAAACAAACAAAAAAAAACAAAACCACAAAAAAAACCCCAAACAAACTAAAAAGAGTATACTTGTGCATGAAGATGGCAAAGGAAAGTGGCTTAGGAACAGAAAGTAACAGATAAAGGAAGAGGAAAGCAGAGAGAAAATAAATTTAAAATTGATTCACTGAGTTGCATTTAAAGTTTAAAAAAAAAAAAAAAAAAAAAAAAAAAAAAAAAAAANAAAAAAAAAAAAAGAAGAAGCAGCAAAAAGAATGATCATATTGTCAGTTGCAATCATGGAGACTACGAGATCTCTACCCTTCCTCTGTGTGCACACAAACTTGTGAGATCAGTGGAAATTACATATGCATACAAAGACTTGAAGATTCGAAAGTGAGGTGGTTTACCTAGCATTCATGGGGATAACTAATCCAAAGAGAGACATCATATTATACAACTTAAAATGTTCAGTGTAAAAGTTGGTGAAAAACATTTCCTGAGGGGTAAAAAAGAGAGGAGAAGATATTTACCTATGCAACTCTGGAGCTGTTGTCTTGAAAATGAGAAACAAAGGAACTTTGTACTGTAATAGTAAATTGAAGATGGCAGACATTTTATGACAGTTTATATTGTCTGTGGGCTGTCTTATCCATAGCATTCAACAATGTTCTGTTTAAAATTGATGGTACAGAATGATCTAGTTCACCAAATAAAAGGATAATGAGACTGCATTTTTGTTTTTCAATAAAAGACCAAAATGATAGACGAATTCTAATCCCCATTTGAAGACTAAGCATTTTGGAACAGCACCTTTTAATGTAAAATTCAACAATACTCTCAAAAGACTGAAGGACACAAATATACGTGGAGGGAACAATGGCTAAAAAGAAAATGCTACCTCTTTCTTATGCAATTATTTTTAAACCAGTAGAGATAGAATGATATGCCTTAAAAGTCCCAAGATCCACATCCTTGGTTCTGCTATCTTTTCTGTACTGAGCCCTAGAATGACATGACAGTCCCTGATGTATCACAAGTGGCTTCACAAGACTCAGGAACATCCCTCTGAGAAACAAGGGCTACTGCCCAGATAGGAGAAGCAGGATTCCTGCCTTTGGTGATGTCTCAGTCTTACCACAGCAGTGGTGAATAAAGTAGTCAGCTCAGTGTAATGATAATCCGAAGACTTTCTAATGCAATTAAACAATATGGCTTGATCACACTGTACTACTCAAAAGACTTCTGCAGTCTATATTATTAGGGTGTCTATAAATACAGTTGGGTGGTATGTGACATCTATAGATGTTGTCTAAAATTTGATTCTAGTTGTTTCCCAGCTACATTCACTTGCAACTTCATGTCTTCTTGTGTAAGAATCTAAGCCATGTTAGTCTTTGGATACAAAACCTCCTAATAGCTAAGAATGAAAGTATTATCCGACAGATAACAAATAAGGACATTGATGGGCAAAGGCAGATCAGACACCTTTCAGTGCATGGAAAGCAGTCATAACATTCCTGATGCTAAATAATACCCAGTAAGTCCTTCTGTCCTGACAACATAATTGATTTCCCATTCTCACACTAATAAACTACTTAAGTGAGCATCAGTTACTTATACAAAAGGAAAATAATTGTATCAACTACTTAGCTTGTCTGTGGAGCAGACTTCTGTCAAATATTTGATGTTCATATATATACAATTTGAGAGGATTTTTCCACAGCTTTCTGCTTCCCAGAAGGAAGCAGACTATTAAGTTTTCACATAGGCTTTCAGTTACTCTAAACAGTTTTAATAATTCAGATCAGCTGGGGGTTTTTACTAAATTTGAGATGATTGCAAACTGAAATTTCTCACAGAAGAATTTGATGCTTCTGAATTCACACCATTTATCTAAATAAAAGGAGTTCTGGTAAAATTTCTTGCTCTGAAAAAAAAAAGAAAACACACACACACACAAAAAAAACCCACCTTTGACTTCTGAGACTTGCTTCTCTTCTATATTGAAAGGGAGAAGAAAAGATTTGTAAAAGAGAAAATTTAATTTTTTATAACATCAGATTGTAATCATCAATACAGCTAGGCAATGACATTCACCAGAGAATCTGGAGAACAGAGAAAAATGTGGGCAAGCAACAGCCTTAAGAAGTTTAAATTAGATTTACTCAAAAGAAAAATATGCCAATTCAGAAAAAAATAATCTGCTAAAAAAATTATTACTGTTTAATCCAGTTTTAAACTTTGCCATGTTAAATTATAGAATAATATCTACTGATGAGTCTTTACCTAGTTAAATGTACATAACTTTTATTTGGCTTGCATGGCAAGGTTTTGGTTGCAGGGAGCAGGAGGAGGCTACACAGGGAGCTCCTGTGAGAAACTGCTAGCAGCTCTGCTGTATTTGACAGAGCCAATGCCAGCCAGCTTCAAGAGAGACCCACCACTGGCCAAGGTCAAGTTCACTGACAGTTGCCTCACTATGGAAAATTTTGTGAAGGACTTTCCCATGGCAGGAACCCCACTCTGTAGCAGGGGAAGAGTGTGAAGAATCCTTCCCCTGAGGAGGAAGAAGCAGTAGAAACAACGTGATTAACAGACTGTAACCCCCATTCCTGTGCCCCTGCACCGTTGGAGAGGAGAAGGTAGAGAACTCAGAAATAAAGTTAAGCCTGTAAAGTAGGAAGGGATAGGGGTACAGTGTTTTTTAGATTCAGGGTTGCTTCTCATTATCCTATTCTGATTTGCTAGCTAATAAATTCAATTAATTCCTCCAAGTTGAGTCTGTTTTGTCCATGACAATAATTGCTGAGTAAACTCACGCCGTCCTTATCTCAATCCATGTGCGTTTCATTATATTTTTTCTCTCCTCTGTCTGCCAGAGGAGGGGAGTGATAGAGCAGCTTTGCTAAGTACCTGGCCTCCAGCCATGGTCAGCCCACCACGCATGTAATTTATAATCAAAACATATAAAGATCAACAAAACTAGATGAAAGAAATCCATCTGGTGATTGAAATTCACCCCAGTTACAATGCTTATTTATAGTTTTGTCTATATGAGCAATAATTTTGATTTTCCAGTAACCATCACTGCATGTCCAAACATTCTCCTCCAAACTTCTGGGCCACAGATTCCCCCAGAATGCTAGCCCTAATTTGTCTCCAAACCCTCTTCCACAAAAATTTATTCAAGGTCCATGATGGTAAAGGGCCATTTCTCTTCAGCTTCTCTCACAAAGCTGTATCATGAGCCTCAAAGTGTCAATGTAAATTTACTAAATAAAACTAACTTTGAGGGAATAGCCACTCTTCTAAGCTGAAGTGTAACAAGGCCCTATACATGTCAGATTTCATGATGAGAAAACCAGTACCACTACAGTGAACAAAAGAATACAAACTTTCAAATGACCCTTCATTGAGGAAAGAATGGGAACCTACCATGTTTGGTTTGTCATTCCCTCTCTTCCCTTAAAGCACATTGGATGTTGAGTCATGTTTGATTTAGCAAAGTTTACATCTACTGAATAGACTGCATCATTTATTATGGAACTTAGGTTCATTTGCAGAAAACACCATGCTCCACCGGAGGAGTTTTTGTTTTTGCTTTCCAACTGCATTTCATGTAGATGTGTCTGAGGGCATTTTCTGTCATCTCATTAATAGGACTGCATGGATGTACATATTATGTTCTGCCCTGTGATTTCTTCTTCCTTTTATAATCATTTTAATATAAATAATATTACATGCTGATTTTTTAGAAAAATCATGCACAAAAGTATAATTCTTGTTTTAAAATCAGAGGTAAGAGACCCTGTAATATTAGAAAAGGAAGAAACACCAAAAATTAAGTATGTCTGGCTGGAAGCACATTTAGAACCAAACCTTACCTTCTAAGTAGCCAAGAACACAAATCATATAAGAATTCAGACCTCTGCCCACCTTTGAAGGGGAAAGCTAATAGAAACAGCACCTCACTGGGGACATTACTGCATATCATCACCTAACAGTGATCCTGAGGGAAATGAAATGGAAGAGAAATGAAGCTGGATGTGAGGGAGGTGGAACTGTGCTCATTTCTGAATCTGCAGCAGAATAGTCTAATTAGGTATACTGCACAGCAAAATGAATAAATACCAGACAAAAAATATTTTTAAGCTTTGTAAAGGAATGACATGCAGACTGACAGAAAGGCAAAGTCCTGTATTTCCAGCCATTTTTGACAAAGGCAGGATGCATAATGACTTAGAAAAGGAAAATTTAGAGAAGCCCAGCAATTCAAGGGGATGCACATTCAGCAAAGTATTATGTCTTGCAAGGAATGGCCATGGAGAGCAGAGCATCCAAAATTCATTGAAAAGTTTCTACAGAATCAAAAATTTCACAGATGTATAAACACTTGACACCTTTTTTCTTTTTTTTTCTTTTTTTTTTCCAATGTGTTTGGTCTCTGTAATTCATAATTTTCTCAAGCACAAAGATTCTGCAGTCTATGCAATACTGCTTGTACTTAAACTGCTCGGTGTTATGAAGAAAGGTGCTCAGGTGCTCAGTGAGTCTGGTATGGGTTTTCAAGCTATCCCAGTTTCCAGCCACCAAAACCAGCTCTTTCCAAGCTACTGCCAGTGCTGGTCAACTGCTGAAGTGGTACGAGGAAGAGGAGGAAATACAGTATGGCTGGGGAAAGATTAGGAAGCTTATGATTGGCATCCTAGTGTTAGGAAGGGTTGATGAGAGGCTGAGGAGAGGAAAGTAGGATGAGCAGACACATATGTCTGGTACAAAGTCAGTGCTAGCAGCCACCACTGCTGTCAGGAGCCCTGATCACAGCTAATGTCAGCTCCATCTGCCACCCCTGCCAGCAGCAAGGACTGCTGCAGCAAGTGGTACCCAAAGCAAGATCTGTTTGGAAACCCCTATTTCATGTAGTATATATTTCCATTTGATGTTTCCAGGCTGCATTCAGGACCCAATAAACACTTCTCACTCTGGGGGAGTCCTGGACCACAGGTGGCCAAATGGTAGGACAGACTCCTACCTGCAGGCAATAGCAATATACATTTCTGAGGCAAAGCCTGCAGCCCTGCTTGAAGTCACACAAGGAGGAACTGTGGAGCTGCTGGGTCACCATGGTGTTTTTCCTCTCAACCATTTTTTATCTGCTGTGTAGCTTATGTAGACACAGGGACCACTGAGGGCTTCATTTGTCTGCAGCATTGAATTGCTCTGACTGTGCAGGTACTTTTAACATGAAATTCTTCCTCTCAACCCCAAACTGCACTGTCTGTGCTGCCAGTGAGGTCAGTGTGGCCAAATAGGCAGCAGATGGATTTGCATCCACTCATTAGTCAGAACACATTTCTGGAAAGGCACACATCATTTGGACCCATTTATTTCCCATATGACCATGGGCTACATCTTTGCCTCTTACAACATGTCAAAATAGGCTCTCACCTTAAACCCAGTGATATTCACAGAGTGTTTTGAGCTCATACATACTAAATAGGATAGAAGTGTCAGTTTTGTTCACCTGTAAATCTTGTATCTCACAACTGGAGAAATATGTGATTTTCTCCCTGCCTTATGGCCCCTTCTCAGGGCATGTAGAAACTGAAGGTGGCACCCCTGTGGGATGGCAGATCTGGCACACTAGTTTTGTATGTAGGTGGTAAAATGGCCTACTCCTTAGTCCTGTGCTAAGTTCTTGCTGGCTGAGTTTGACTCCACAGACTCAAGGACAGCCAGCTGAGGTTGCTTCCTCCAACACTAATACGTAAACAACTTACTCACTTGGATTTTTTTTTTTCAGTTAGTGCTATTTAGAGACAGTAAAATGCTGTATTCGTTCTGGTTCCAGTTGTGGAAATGGAGCATGTATAATTACCAATGTGGGTAGTAGTCCATCTCATAGCCTTACTTATGCCAGTGAAGGATATTATCTCATTATATCAGCTTAGCAGTCTTCTTTCCCTGGAATTCAAAATAAGCAGGGCACATAAAGGAATGATAAAGCAACTAATTATAAGGGACATTATTTTAAAAACTGAAGAGTAGTCAAAACCCATTAATGGACTGTTTTACATGATTAAACTACTTCCAAGAAAGTATCTAGGTTTTTTTCAGCTTACATTGAAAATGTAACTTGAACCTAACTCTATGGTCAGGTATTTTTTTGAATAAGTATATTATGTGCTTTCATTTATGACAGGGCAAGGATGAGTGAAATTTTTAACTACATTATGTCGATCATCCAAAGTAATTTAGAAGATAGTCCTGCTACATGGAGTGTCTTCTTTACTACAATGCTAATAATGACTAATATCTGGGAAAACAGAAAATAGAGCTGCTAGCAAGCACTTGTTTTAGCATATGTTTTAGAATTTTTATTTGAATAGAAAGTGCTGTTCTAATTCAAAGATAAAATACTTCCAAACCTTCAGAAACTTGTTGGATGCATTTTTATACTACGATAAATTGAAGCTTTAGCTTTGTTTCTCAGCTCTCAGTTGAGAACACAACCTCTCAACACAACTGAACCTCAAGCTAAACTTCATTCTTTCCTTCTTGCTGATTGATCAACTCCAGGAAGAAATGTTCGGTGAGGCTGAGCCCATGTCTTGTTTGTGAAACCTTTCGCTCAGCACTCAGTTGCAAGCGGAACCATGTTACCCATCCCCTAGAAAGATGGGAGCCAAAAAATCCTGCTCAGCAGATCAGCAACATGTCAAAAGGGAAGAGAGGCTGCTGCTGGAACACAACAGAGGAAGATATGGATATCAACTGATTACAACAAGACCAGCTAACTTAGGAGCAGCTCTGTATTTCCCATAGCTGCATGAGTGGGCAATAACTCCCTTTCCAGCTGTGTCATTTCTTTGCTGGGTTCCTGCTGCTTCTTGGGAGGAGGAAAAGATGAAACATCTTGATGAACCCTTTGCTTCACATTCCTTGGCAAGAAAAACATCCTGGGAAATCCTATATTTTACATTGTGAAGTTCATATAAGCAAACATATTTGGCAGAGTGAATGTCAGAGAGAGAAAATGGCAATGTTTGAGCAAAGATATGGGGCACATGCAGTAACAGAAATGTACAGACATACATTCCTCCCAGTAGTAATTCAGTACTGCAAGCAATTGCAACTCACTCTCCCTGATTCCTATTTCTAATATAAAATCGAGGAACTCTGCTTCCAGAGCTATGTATGACAGTCACATATGCTGGGTTTAAAGCACTCTTTGAAAGACAGTATTTCAAGGTAGTCCAGTTGATGGAACCTTTTATGGCCTTCAGAATTCTTGCCCCATAGACTTAGAGGTGATGAGAGTTGTTGTCAGAGTTGTCAAATTCCTTCTGCAACACACAGGTTTCATGGTGCAATCAGAACTTCCCTGACATATATATCATGCATATATCCCACTGTACAATAAACTTTTGAGGCCCTATTTGCAGCAGAAAACTCTTGAAAGACTGGTATTTGAAACTGAACTAGCTGAAAAATGGTAACTGAACTGAACCCCTTCCTGGCAAGAGGAATGCACCTGTTACATCAGCACCCTGGGCCATATATATATGTCAGTTGCTGGTTAACAAAACCCAGCCCTGGAAACAATGGTGCAGAGTGTATAGCTTTGTTAATGGGTTTGGTAGCAGGACCAATAAAGTTCATTGTTGAGTTTCCCTACAAATAGCTTCCTTTGTGCTGCAGCTTTTTACATCAGCTTTTAACTAGACCTACCAGTTGTACTAGCCAGACTGAGGGCATGATCTTCCCAGAGACTCTGGTTCCCATGAAGTGAAAAGGGGGCTTCTTAAACATCCCTAGAATTGCCCTTGGGCTTCTGAAATGGACACCTTTGCCTAGGAGACTTCTGTGTCCTCTCTTTGAAAATCATGGCAGAGTGAACATTGATTACTTTTTTTTTTTTTTTTTAAACATGAATAAGGGGCAATGTTGATTTCTAAGACTCACATGACAAATAAACAATTCCACCTGCCACTCACAGTGGATAGTTGGGTCACTTTGGCCCTACCAGACCAGCTCACTGACTCATCTCTACCTTTCTGGGCTTTAGACACAGATGGCACTTGCACATTGACTCCCTACACTCAGAGAATGTGGGGTAGTCAGGCTGTCCCTGCAGAGCAGGAACTGGGAGCAGCCCTTATGGGATGGATTTATGGGCTACAGGCTCAGGATGTAGGAAGCAACAGGACAAGAGGAAGGGTCACTCCCAAGAGGCAGTTTTTGAGTGAGAATCTTCTGTGTATGTGACCATGGACTGTCAAGAGCACAATTTGAAATTGTTTGACTGCAATGCTTAAAAGCAAGCACTTGGAAGGGGCACAAATTAATAAACATTTCCTCTTGATCCAGGAATAGGCAAATTGTACTTTCCCCAGAGAAGGGGAGGAATCCTGCTCAGAGGCAAAGCTACTTCTACGGAAGGGTGTTGAGGAGGAGCTGCAGCAACATTAAAATAAGCTAATCCTTCCCTCTAGATTTGGAGCAACGCACAGTTGAGAAGGCATGAATACCCACGTAACTACACTGGTCTCCTCCGAGGACGACTGAGCAAAATCCCATTCTGTTTCCTCCTTTATTTCGTTTTGCCTTGGCTAGGGTGACATTTCAACAGCAAGCAAGAAAAGTCAGCTGAGCGCCAGCCAGCGTGGCCTGGGCCTGGTGCTGCGCTTTCCCCGGTGGCCAGCGGAGGAAGGCTGCTGCGGGTCCCCCCGCACCGGGGGCCGCGGGGTCCGGCCCCGGTGCGTCCCTCGCGGGGCACGACTGACAATGAGTGCAGCGCCCCGCCTTGTAGCGATGGCCCCCGCCGAGGGGCACAGTGAGACAGCTGGTTGTTTCCTTCCGAATTAAAGCCTCTGGGGGAGCTCAGACCAAGCCGTAGACTGGGAAGCAGAGGTGAGGCAGAGAAGGATTTAGACGCAATTACCGGAGCACTCGATTACTCTGAAGTTCAGTGACAGCAGGGCATCAGCGCACAGATCCGCCTGAACCACGCCGTTTGGGCGGGTTCCCGGGCTGCCGTGGGTATGCACCGGATACATCTGCACTGAGCTGGGTGGCCCTGCACCGCCCGTCAGCCCCGGCTTGGGGCAACGAGGCAGGGCTGGGGCGCCTATCACCCCTCCTGTAACTTGCTCTCGAGTTTTGCTACGAAAACAAAAGCAAAACAAACAATTCCATTCCTCCCGGCATGAAAATAAAACTCGGGCACTGGGCTGGTCGAAAGGACTCCATTGTCGTTTGTAAATGACATATCTTTGCAACCGCTCGCCCCTCCTCGAGCCAGCGGGGAGCCCCCCGTATCCCTGGAAGCGAGAGGTAGCGGGGAACAAAAGGCAAACTCCGAAGTGACATTGAAAGGGAGTTTTGGTTACCCCCAGGGTAAGGTCGAGGGGGAAAGGTCGCCTTTCCCCCAGCGTATATACTGCCGGCGGGCTCGGCCCAGTGCGCCCTCCGCGCAGCCCCGAAGCCACGGGAGGGAGCAAGAAGACGCGGAGCCCCCGCGCCGCAGCACACACAGGGCAGGCTGCAGGTCCCCAAACCCCTCGGTGGCGCGGCCCAGGAGTACGGGGAGGGCTTCGAGATCAAACCAGGCGGCAGTCAGCAACAAGACTCCACGCCGCCCGCCTCCGCCAGCCACGCTGAAACAGAAAAGAGCTGCGGTAAATGAAATGGCGGGGGACAACTCCCAGCCCTCCCCTCCGCTCTGCACCCACAGGCATATCCGTGTCCGTCGCCTCCGCGTTCAACCCCACCCAGGAGCTGAGAGCCCTTTTCCCCGGCGCCGGAGCGGCCGCGGGCCTGGGCGAGGGAAGGGGACGGGAGGGCGGCGAGGTGACCCACTTAAAAGCTGAGTTCCTTTTTGAAACACTTAAGAGACGGCAGGGTGGAGGACTGTGAATGTATGCGTAAATATATACTCATGCATACCCACTGCCGGAGGTATGCACCCCTACGTTTGTATGTGTGTGTGTAGGCATGTCTGGGAACACACAAAAAAGCACATAATTCCTAAGAGATCTATTGTGCTATACTGATAGAGATACCTAAAAGCAGATAAGTAGATCCCAGCGGGATTCTGTTTGTAGGCAGTACTTTTGCCTGAGTTTCTATCTATGTAAACCGTGCGTATATTTTTAACTATCTCTACAAACTTCTTGTAAATTGTCTCAATTTACCTACCTTCCAGAAACACCTACCTTCCAGAAATCCTCCGCATAAATCACCTCTTACCTGAGTGTACCAAAAATGCTTGGGGGCAACGATAAGTCTTGTATGTGTGTACTGACAGTGTTGCAGCGGTATCTACTGACACTGAGGAGCCCGAATGTGGAGGGCGTTTATGAACTGCTGATAATATCGGTGCCAGGATGAGGGGGTCAGACAGCAGTTCACACACCGGCGCGAGTGCTGCTGCTATCCACCCCAGACTTCAGGGACAGCCATGCCTACAAACAGTTCTTTCCCCTGGGTCCCCACACTGGACAGCCACAGAGGGGCGCGGTGGGGCTGGCGGGGCGGCGGCGG
>VXAU01005106.1:204846-224824 GCA_013399695.1 Formicarius rufipectus | reverse complement strand
TGAGAGATAAAAGGATCTAGTGAAGAATGGCTATTCCCTCCCGCTGCCTCACTGCCTGGCACTGCCTGTAAGTGTAGGAGAATCGCGAACCACGGAGGACAATATTTCTGTTGGAAATAGGTGTTCGTGCTTAAGTGCCATGAAGAGTGCAGGCTGTGGAAAAAAATTTTAAAAAATAAAAATAANAAAAAAAAAGAAAGTAAACCCCAAACCAAAGCACAGATGCAAATCAAAACAGATATCCGAAAACCTAACAAAACCACATCACTACTTCCGTCACAAAAGCAGTAATAGCAAAAGGCTTCTTCATGTTTGCTCCTTGGTATCAAACCGGGCTGTGGGTTGTTGGCTTTTTTGTTTGTTTCACAGCAGACTGTTAGCAAAAGGGATGCTCGGAAGAAAGGGCTCAGGGGGAGTCGGCGACGGCGGGGCTTGCCCTGAGCACTCCTGTGGCCCCAGTAGTAGGGGACGGGCGCGGCGCCGCGATGTCACTGTACGTACGGGAGAGAAAAGGATGAGGAGCTATCTCAAAATATACTGCCTTCATCTCATTCAAATAGCACTGCAGGGCCTTAAGACAGTGTTCAAAGTGCAGGTCCCAAACAATGTAATCTGAGACAGTTCAGGGATTGACACCAAGAGAAGTTGTAACGGCAGGGAGGGGAGGGAAAAAAATAGTATTTTAGGGGTTTGTAGTGCAGCGCAGGTAGAGTCGCCTCGCCGGGAAGGCAGTCCCGGTCCAACTTGCAGTGACGGCTGCCTTTAGCCTTTACAAAGCGTGTCTAGAGGTAAAGACTGAGTGACTTCAGAAGAATTTAAATCCTTTCATAGCCATGTCGGGAGCAAAGCTGAGAATTTTTAGGTTGTTTTTTTTTTCTGTCTGACCCGCTGTTCCTCTCATGATCCCCTTCAGGGAGACAAAACCCGTCCAAACTCTGTGTTAATGGTATTACTGTTTATGTGTATCAAAGATCTGATCCAGTGCGATTGTTCCCATGAGGTAGAGAGATGACTGTCCCTGGCAAATTGCTGAATAATACGAAATTACTTTTTTTTACCCCCTCCCTTTTCTGGCTGCAAGCACCTTAGGGAGCAGGTAAGGTCAAAGTTTTCTATATACTATGTCTTTCTCTCGAAGACTTCTGGACAGCTTTAAAAATAAGATGATGAATAAGATGTAGTGATGTAAAAAAGAGTGAAATTTGTTTTGAAACTTAACACAACTTGCAGAAAATTTCTTGGTAAACCTATAGATGTAAACGTAAAATTAGACATTTAATCTTCGATGTGAAGATTTTTGTTGGGGGGGGAGCGAGGAGTGCAATTGGTATTTTTATTTCAACATGGCAGAGAGATTGAGAAAAAAATATTTACAAATGGTATATTGCATTATCTCCAAAAGATGGTGTAAATCTACAATCTTGAGCCACGGTATAGAAATAGAAAAAGGTTTAAAATGTGTATTCTGAAAGTATTTACCAAGATGCTTAGGTCTGTTTTTGCTGACTAGCTCCATATCTTTACGCTAGCAACTATATCTGAATGAGATTACAACTTTTTTTCTAAGGTAAATATCTATTCGCTAAACACAGAGGGGCTTTCCGAATAATTTTAAATTACTTTGTAACTTGTGCTTCTTTATCAAATGAGTTTACATGGCAGATTTTAGTGAACGTATACGACTTACTGAATTAGTTAAATGAGAACTCCTTATACGTTCTACTAGCGCTTCATCGATACAGGGACGCCTTAAATTGTGCAGGAAAGGAATAAACCGCATTTACCCGAGGTGGGTTTTTGCGGTTTGNTATTTATTTATTTTTTTAAAATAAAAAGATAGTTACATTGCTTAGAAAACTAAGCAGGTATGAGATTGTCACTTGCATCTGCTCTGGATTTCACTGGGGTTCCTCTTCTCGATCAGGCATATTCGGGCAAGTAATAACGTGGTAGAAGGTGACAAACTTAGAGACACCTGGGATCTTGAGGGGGACAGACTTTTTTGCTTCATACCAAAGGTGTTGCTGAAGTGGATGAGTAATTTCAGCGTGTTACTGACCTAATAACGTGGCTCTAGGAAACTTTTTTCCCAAGTTCCTTTCGGTGCATTTGTTCCTTTAAAGTTTTTGTTTTCCGTGCTACTGTTTTTCAGCGAAGGTCTTAAAAATAATACCTTTTACTTCAGCACCTTCTTGATAGTGGCTTTTGCTTTTAAACTGGGTGTTACTTAATAAACGCACTTCCTTTGCTGCTAAATGGTGAACTCGAAGCTCCCGTCCCATGCACCTCTGCCTGCATTAGCTCACTGAAGAGGGAAAAAAGCAAATGGATGACAGATGTTGAGCGCTTAGTCTACATATATGCATCTATATAGGCATTATATGTATAGCTGTGTGCATCTCGTGGTGTATCTAGGAGCTGATGAGTTCGGCGCATACTGTGGAGAAGAGGCGGGCAGGAACGGGAAAAATCTGGCTCTGCAAGAAGCACTGCCCGCCGGCCTGTGTCTCTGCTCCGCTCCTTAATTTACACTTGGGAAACCCTCTCGCGACTTTCTGCCTTGGCCCACTGAAGCTAGCCCGCCGGGGCCGGCCCGGTGGCGACGGTGGCGCCACAGCCCCTGTGCCGGGCCGGCTCCCCCCTGAGCCCCGTCGCCTGCTGAAAATAGCTGGCATGGCCAGAGTTGCAGCCCGTAATAGTCTCGGTTTCCCGTCGAGGGGAACGGCTCTGATCCTGCCCATTGCCAGTGGGCTCTGCACCCGGGCCGCGGGATCCCTTGCCAAGGACGGGCTCTTGCTCTGCTCCAGAGGCTGCGCTGTCCGCGGGAGCCGGGGACCCAGGCAATCGAGATCAGCGACTGTCTCCCTCTGTATTCTCTGAACGCCAGCTATGGTAGGCTCTGACTGCGCTGCCAGGCTGCCAGACTGCAGGTGTTCCCGGGCAGATCCAGCTGTGCGCACCCACCGCCTCTCTCGTCCTTGGCACCGGGGAGATGCCCAGGCGGGAGGGCTACAAACGTCGGGCCAGGAACTCTTTGGCTTTCGTCCAAGAGCTGCTCCCAAACGCCCTGACAAGGTGTTGTCCGCCGATGGCGCCTTGCCATAGCTAGAGCGAGTGGCATGGGGCTCGGGGACCCGGTACTGCCCCGTCACTGCAACACACACCACATTTGCCTAGCGAGGTAATGGCAGGGAAGTGCGTGGCACCTCCGTGGTAACCCTAAAATGATCGAGACGGGATGTGGTGGACGAATTTCCGTCTTCGCAAAGGTACTGTGCGAGTGCGGAATAGGACGGAGGATAGGTTCCAACAGTGGCATCTTGTGCGCTGCCAGGGGTTTCCTGTTCAGCCGCTTTCGCGGCACTCTGCTGAGTGGTACCGGGTCGCCACTTCTTTCGCGGTTCCCGACGAATTAGGCGGCCTAGATCCCAGTCTGCCCAGTCAGCTCGGCCCGTAGGGATTCCCCGCGCTCCTCCAGGCACGTAGGATTGGGCACCCACACCCATCCCAGCTCAGGTTTCGTTTGGTTGGTTTAGGTAGGGGAAAGCAATGCCCGAGGAAGCATCTGAGAAATTTGGGCGAGCAGAGGTGGTGGTGAATGGGAGGGGGTAGTCCGGGCGTTGCGGGGCCGGGCTGCTCCCCTTCGCCGCGGGGGGCGCGGCGAGGAAGCTCCATTTCCTGACACCGATTTCCCTCTTCCCCGGGTGCGGGGAGCTGTCCGCTTTCTGCCCTGTTCAGATTCCGCTTTTCTCTCCTCGCTTTTTAATTACTTTTCTGAATTTGAATGCATTATTCTTTGGAAGATATGACAGGGTTTAAAGCTCTCATTACATATCAATAGACGGAACTTTTGCATGGAGGTTGTCCTCATTCTTCAGTGTGTGAGCAATAGCTATTACTCTCTGTCTTTGGCTTTTCCATGGACGCACACATACGCTGTCTGCTTGTCTTTAAATAGTGGCTTACGAAGCGGAACCCAGACGTGGGAACTCTGTTGTCCCGTGGAACTCGGGAGGGTTCTGGTGGAACATGTATTTTGTGCTCAGTGTCACACGGAGGCTGTGCGTGGTGGTCGTGGGACGCTTGGACACGCCGCGCTTGTGTGGCAGTGGCCAGGAGCTGAAGCTGCGCTGCCGTGAGGAGGCTGGGCGTGTTCTTGTGAAAGTCTGGGTACAGCATGGGCTGTGCACGAAATAGACTCCGTGGTGGTTTCTCTGTGTGTATGTGTGTGTGTGTGTGTAGCGGTGTGTGTGTGAGTGTTTGTGTCAGTGCATCATCTTTCCACAACGGTAGAGCAATTGTCTAGCTGAAACATTCACAAATGGTAAAAAGTTGCAAAATAGATCGACCTCCCTGAGATAAGAAGGAGCCAGTTTCAGAGCTGTGCAACCATCATGCTTTTTTCAATACATTTTGTACAAGGGGATCTAGTGAGTGATTCCGATTCAATACACATAATCAGTTTGGAAGTCTTATTTCCATTTGAAAACAGGCCTATTTGCAGTCATGTGGGCCGGACACACTGGAAGATATAGGACGCATTCAGAGTAGGTAGTAGGTGAAAGAATCTACAAACACCAAATATTTTCTTCCTGCTGCAGACCTTTCACAAGATGGTATTAATCACAACGTATTTTTTAATCTAATACTATTTTAAAAGTAATTAATTGCTTTTAGAAAGCAAACTTTTGACCTATA
The DNA here is from genome assembly GCA_013399695.1 of Formicarius rufipectus. Classification (NCBI taxonomy): domain Eukaryota; kingdom Metazoa; phylum Chordata; class Aves; order Passeriformes; family Formicariidae; genus Formicarius; species Formicarius rufipectus. The sequence goes on along the minus strand of VXAU01005106.1, from coordinate 220,126 downwards.
CCGAGAATCCCCCTTGGGAAAAGAGACCAAAACAAAACAAGCAACAAATCCACAAGAAAAACCCCCAAACCCCACCAAGTAAAGAATAGTGATGGGAAAAGCCTGTTGATTGTCCTATCAATCGCTTTCGGCTAGCAATCATTTAATCAAAAATACACTGGGTATACCACCCCTAGAAAATGGTAACTTATTTTTCGAAAGTAAGGTCCGGAGAAGGGACAGTTGCAGAGGGTCTTAAGAGGAGTTAGCACCACACAAGCCCAGAACCCGGCACCGAAGTCAGCTCTACCCCGGAGACATCCCATTCGCCGGAGTCGGGGCAGCACACGCTCCCCGCCCGCGGATAGCGAAGCAAACCGAGGCTCTCTGTGGTCCTGTCCCCCGGGAGACGCGTCCTGTTCTGCAGAGAGGGTGCGGGAAAGGATGCCCAAAAGCCGGACGGCAAAGATTGGGGGGTGATGTGGCATCAGGGAGAGTAGACTCCTTCTCCTGCCTAGACCACCCCACCCCCTCCCCAGCGATCCCTGCTCCGAGCAGCCACTGCACTTCCCCGCCTCTGCTTGCTTTAGAGCATTTTTTTCTTGTTCCTCAAGTGCCCGAAGCCAGAAGAAAGCCAGGAGGTCTGCGCGTTCTCCACAATTATCTTGCCGGAGAGAAGCGGGAACGGAAGCCGAGGATCGCCTGCGGGTACCCAAAGGCGGAATACAGGTTCTTCCAACCCCGCGCACAGCGAATTAATTGGCATTTCCCATTTCTCTCATTTACGTGTTTATGCGGCGGTGCGCACCGCTGACAGCGCGCTGGGGCTGCACGCAGCGGCCCGGCCCGGCCCAGCCCTCCGCACTGTTCTCTGTCAGGATTTTGAAGATAGACATTTGTTTCTCATAGCTAAATAGCGTGCCTATCCCAGTCACAGCAGTCCTGCTTTTCCAGGCTCCCACCCTCCGCCACACTGTTTTATTCTCTTCCACTTTAAAAGACCAAATCAGCTGTCGGGAAGGGCGGGGGGCGGATATGATAAATAAATAAATATTTGAATAAATAAGTCAATGTCGTATAAATCTGAATTAGCCCTACAAGAACAAACTGTTATTACTGACTTGCAAGCCACACACACACCAACGAGGATGACAGGTGGATTTATGCAGAGCACTGGGGTTGGTCCCGCGGCCCGGCGGGGCCCCCGCTCTCCTGCTCTCTGGCTCCGCGGAAGAGGCAGCTCCGGACAGAGCTCCGGGCCCCGCTGCTCCCCTAGCCTCTTCTCACTCTGTTCCCCGCGACTCTCAGCCCCTTCTTCTCCTATGCGAGAAAGAAAGAGTCGGGAAACTTCTCTGCGTTGGGATTTCTACTTTGCTCACCGAAGGCCTCCAAGAAAGAACGCGCCCTCACCCCTCCGCGCCAACTCATAAGGTCTGAGCCTTCATTAGGGCTCGGGCCAGACGGCCCGAAAAGGGGTCGGGTGCTGGAGGCACCAAAAGGCTACGCTCTGTGCTTTGAAGCGTTTCCTCCCCAGCCCGAGGTATCACACTGACAAACCTGTTCTGTCCCCTTCCAAAAACAGACCGATCACTGAATACTTGTGGGACTCTTCCCATGACCAGGCAAGAGCCGGGAATAGGAAAATTCTCCGGGTTGGCTTTACATTCATGAAAGAAATTTGTGCATTGAGGGAATCGACTGGACACTTTCTAGAGGGAAGGGGCTCTCGGACCCAGAGGGCGAGGGGCCTGGCCCGCCGGAGTGCCGCATCGCTCGGCGGGGGGTGGCAATTTGCTGTGACAAAATAGGGCTTCGCGGTCGTCACTATTTCCCGGGGAGGCCTGCTGTCGTCCGGCCCAGTGGCTGGAGTCTAGTAACCCACGAAGACCACGGTGTGGGGAAGCGGGCATGAGGTGCGAAAAAGGAGAAGGAAAGAAAGAGGACCAATTCCTTATATGAGAAGTTATTTCCTAGCCCAAACACCGATGGTTTTATTCACATGAGTTGTGCCACTGAAATATATGTGATAATTACCGGAATCCAGGAGTAGATTTTGGCATCAGGTGTTTTCTCCTCTCCTCAAGCCACCCCGTTGGATCGTGCTGAATTTCTCATCACTTGGAAGAAACATCCCAGCAGAATAGGGAAAAGATTCTGATACCGTTTAGTTTTTACATAATTCCTAAAGAACAGGCCATGGTTTGCTTGTTAGTTTTGTTTGTTTGTTGGTTTTGTTTGTTTGTTTGCTTATTTGTTTGTGGTGTGTGTGTGTGTGTGTAAGTGTGTTTGTGTCACCAAGATACAGAGATACATGATCTGTTTTCGGGAGTCAAATCTTTATCCACATAGGTGACACAGTCCCACACTAGAAAGAAATATGTTACTCTCAAAATTATCATGTGTTTTCACAAACAGGCTCTGGTTACATTTAAGAACTACTCCCGCTCCCATGCCCGCAGCATTTTGGCAAAAGGAACAGGCTAACTTTTTGTGAACAGAAGTGACCTAAAAATTAGTGGCACTACAAATGCATGTGTGTGTCCCGTATTTGTACAGATCTTCTGCAAAACCATGATGTATGCATATACGTCTAAGTGTGCGTAGATGTGTGTTTGAAAAAATATACTCACATAGAAAAGAGTTTATTTTCGTGTTAATTTGAATTATTCAAAAGTATAATAGAGAGCAGCACTAAGTCAGGGTGCGATTTGCAGAGACATAAAGTTAATTCAGTGTACAGCGAGTTGGGGGGGGGGGAAAGTGTCATTAACCCCAAAACTTAGGAAAAGATCCTAGAAAAGGCTGGCTACACTGAAAAGGTGTATCTTTTGCCAATCCACAGCTGGACTTTTTATTCCTCTTAATTTAGATATTATTTTGATTTAAACATTCATTCCTGAACACTGGTCAATGGATGCAGATATTTCAAGGTATTTCGAAAAGATATCGACCACTCTTCTAAGGTCCCTGCACGAGCTTTTTCTTTTCTTTTCTTTTCTTTTCTTTTCTTTTCTTTTCTTTTCTTTTCTTTTCTTTTCTTTTCTTTTCTTTTCTTTTCTTTTCTTTTCTTTTCTTTTCTTTTCTTTTCTTTTCTTTTTTCTTTTCTTTTCTTTTTTTTTTTTGTGGGTGGGGGGAAGAAAAAGTAAAAAAGCAAAACGGCACCCGTCCAAATGACTAACATTAAAAAAAAAAATCCGTTGCTAATATTCCAAAGAACACTAGGATGGATAGATAATTCTTTCCCTCAATGAATACAAGCTAAATACCAAAGCATCTTTTAAAATAAAAAAGAACAGATGATGGATTTCATTATGTATTTTACAAGAAAAAAATTATACCTTTTATATGTACTTGTCCTTAACCTTTAAAAGCAACTGCTGTAAATACAAGATCCGTACTTTCTCTAATAGATTTTACTAGGAGCTGGTGACAGAGAACTGATTTCTTTTCTATTAGGCTTTAGTACATCTTTGTTGAAGGCCTGCAGAATGACCAGGGATTAGATTTGCATCTCTTAGACTCCCTGTGTGGTCTTTGTAAGGAGCTTGTAACTGTTAAAAATGACTTGTTAGGAAGCGTGTGGGCTCTCATCGCTTTGCTTTTGACAGAATGATTGTGAAATTCAGATTGTTCTTATAGGCTTTAGCCTGCAGATTCCACCTGAACCTTAAGCAATTAGAGTGTAATCTCAGTGCAATCATATTTGAGTTAGGATTTGTTGCACTTTGTTTACTTCAATTAAACCGCTACAGAATATTTCGGAGCATTTTTAAGTTATATTCTCCAGGTAATAGATAATTTTTTCAATCCCTGAATGTTATCCTCACCGCCCCATTACTTGGTAGTTTGGAGTGCAAAGCACTCTTCGGGTTTCCCGGGCGAAAATGAATAGGAAACCGCAGGAAAGAAAAAACAAGCTGAAATTCCTTGCGACGCGGAGGGGAGAAGATGTCTGCTGTACCTCTTCCTGCCCGGAGTCGGCGGGAGCAGTGGCGTGCCCCTGGGCCGGACTCCTTTGCCTACGAGCGGGCAAACCTCTGGGCAGGAAGCGAGAGACTCAGCCCCGGAATCGAGCCCGGTGCTGGTTCAGATTAAAGCGGTCGCCGTGCTGGTTGTCGGCGTTTGCGGGAACCTGGGATGGGTTTGTTCCCGAGGGGAGTCTCCCACTGCCCACCTCCGCCCCGCCGTGGCTGCACGATGGCACGGACAGCGCCGGGCAGGCTCAGCACATGCCCCCTGCAACGCGGCTTCCCAAAACCACCCCAGCAAAGAGGCACCTAATCATGCCACCTGCCTGCTGCTGTACGAGACTTTAACAGTCGGGGTATAAAATGGTGAAACGGGAAAAATATAGTCTCGGAGGAGTTCTTTTCTCGCTCGGATAACAAGTTTCTATTTATGCTCAGGTTTCATAGGGACAGCACAAGAAGGATGCTTTTACTACTGACATTTACGGTTTTGAAGCGTCATCCTCTCTCATCAGAACTATTTTCTTTAAACTGAAACGCTTACTTTTCTTTTTTTTTACCTTCCCCCTCCCCCCTCCCTACCCAGTCATTGGGACTTATTGGAAAGTCTTTATCGAGTCGCCATTAATCAAATTCAAAACTTTTCAAAAGGTTTTAAAATGTGGGCCATTCCATTTAAAAGTTTGGGACAATTTTTTCTTCCCATGTGGGAAATATATTTGTCATCAGTATCCTGTGTTATGACAGTCTGGGCCCAATTCTTTTCCAGCCAAAGTTACTATGTGAGACCTCCTCCAGCTTTCGGTAGAATAGGATCAAGCCCTTCCATGCTAATAGAGGTTTAATAGCATCAGCACATGCCCAACAGCAACCATTATAACCTTGACTCGGTCAGGTGCAATGATATTACTCCTCCTAAATTTATCCTGCATTTCCTTAGTGACAGCGAACAGCTCTCTATCACCTCTCATAACCCACAGGCAGTGATACCAATAACCTACTGCTCTTTTGGCATTCTTTTCCCTTGGAAGTCTAATAGGTAACGACAGTAAAAAATAACCACACTACCTGCATCTTTTAGCTCCATCAGGATATACTGCTCAGAATATTTCTGCTGTGTTTTACTTTTTGCCTTTTCCATTCAATAACCACAGATATAACTTCCTCTTATAAAACTGGATATTTATTTGAAAGGATATGTCTGCATTTCTGAAAAATAAAATGCATATCAGACCTTTCATACATGCATTTATCAAATAACTGTTTCTCTAAAAATAAAATAATTCAATAATACTCTCTACAGATTGTAGGATGCTCCAAATCAACTGATTTTAATGTTAAGAAAAATATTCTTATTAAAATGGTGCCATGCAGGCAAAAATGTTCTCTTCCTGCAGTCTGAAGCAATGGATAATTCTTGCCTTACAAGACTGATATACAGATGAAAGCAACCCAGTGCACAACTTGAACTCTTTTAAATTAGGATTGAACAGGGCTGAATGAGTTGAAATGACAAAATATTTGGGAGGTATCAGTCAAAGGGTGACCCAGTATCTCTGATGCCCCTCCTCTTTCCCCTGCTTGCAGTGCCTATGATTGTGTGTACGTGGGATATTCACAGAAAAGAGAAGGCAGAAAGATCTGGACTTATGGCAAAGTTAATACAGCAAAGGTTCTACTTTGACAAAAGAAACTGATAGTTTCAACACTATTCTTGCTTGAGACAGAACCAAGGACTAGAGAATCATTAAAGGAGAGACTAAAACTAGAAGGGTAGAGATGATACTTTTCTTTACATATTGGTAAATCCATGCATGTACTGAAAAATGCTTATAGGAAAGAAAAGAAAGGAAAAACAAAAACAAAAAACAGAGAGAAGCAAACATTTTCTTCTAGCATTATCTCCCATGAGATTAGGATAATGAGAGAGACTACTCTAAGAATATAGAGCAAGCATGAAGGAGCAAGACAGAGCAATGTTAACATGTGTGAAGCTCTGCAAAACCAGCATAGAATCCTGTTCTCCAAAAGACTCCAGTCTTTATTAGAAGCAGGAGGCAGCTGATCAGACTACGGAAGTTAGCTCAGTTTGTACTTTTTGGATGATTTTGGCAGTCCACTGTCATTGAGGAAGAGCAGATTTTCCAACAGAGTAATGCAGAGAAGTTATGTGCTAAAATCAAGGAGGGAGCAAAGGGGTCATGAGCGATAAGTCTCTGAACTATGCCAAGAGGGATACCAACAGGTTCTTTTGATATGGAAAGTGAAATATGACCTGCAACCAACCGCTTCCTCGGTTGCAGAGAAAATCTTTCCAACTAGAGAAAGGGTGGATCCAGTCTTAACAAAAGAGAGCTGTAGAGAAGTTCAGGACTGGCCTTCAAAATATGCAGAAGTGGTCTTGCTTTGTTTTTGTTGAAATTAATGGAAAAGTGTTCTTGTCTTTTAAAGAAGTAATTACATCATTATTCTAGTGAGAATTTTTGGGAAGCTCAGAGGTGAGAACAGATTTGACTGCTGCAGAAGTCAGTAAGGGTCAGTCAAAAACCCTCAACAAAGCTCCACACAGAACAGGTTTTTTTGTTTGTTTGTTTGGTTTGGTTTGGTTCAGGTTGGGTTTTTTTGTATTTTGTATTATTTTGAAGTCCTCTGTGTTACAGGTATATTTTAGTAAAGAAACCAAATTAAGAGTTTTGCTGTGTTTTGTTTTGGTTAGGGTTATTGTCACTTGGACAGATCTATTCTTGAGTAAAACCCGATGCATCTAGCGTTGGCTTACAGATTCAATGCACTGCAATTTCTTATGCAACAGTGAGTGATTTGTCTGTAGAAAGGAAGACCTCAATGACAAAAGGATTTCAGTACTTCTTCCTGTTTATCTTATCTAACAATTTAGTTAAGACAAACCCAGATCTCAAGACTACTTCATAAGCTGCAGAGCAATCACATCCTCTAGCAACAGAAATAATGGAAACATATTATTTGTAATCCTTGACTTTTCAATATGCAATCTGTACAATTTTTGTTATTGTTTTAAGCTAATTTGCCCAGAGTCATGAAATTAGTCTATTTTTCCATTTTTATTAACAGTAAAAAATATGCTTTGGCCACAACCTGAATTTTGTCAAGTAGTATGAAAGGTAGATGGTTCTAAAGAAGGTTACAGGTTTCAAAAATATATTTGCAGTCACACTCCTTCTGGGTGCCTCGCTTCACCCAGGCAAGCCTATTTCAAAACAGACGGGAAAATGAGTGAATGATCCAGAATCCGCTTGGCAAAAAAAGAACTTGCACTGTAATGTGCACTAGTATCAAAGCTTGGAGGAATAATGAAAGTGAGATGCTGTATTCTGGAAATTCTCTGATAAACTTCTTCACTGACTGAAGTGATGAAAACTGTCACTCATTTCTGAATAATATGCTGCAACAATAAAACAGGTTCTAATAAAGGATAAAGCTCATAGAGATGTATGAGGCTATTACAGCTTAGACAAAAATCCTGGTACTACAGCAGGTACAGGAACAAAATGGGGATGGTGTGAGTATTCAAAAGTTCAGTTACTAGACCATTAACTGTAAAATAATAGTTGTGCTTAAAGAAAAGATTATATAGAAAAGGCAAAGTCAAATCAGACCAGTAGCTAACATAACTCAGTACCCTTTCCTCTGACAACAGTATTACCTATTGCTTCTAAAACAAGATGCCCAAAGTGGTTAAGTATAGAATAATTTGCCCTAAAGAGCACTATCTGAATCACATCTGGAAGCTTTCTGAACTTAATTAATTTTTGGACTTTCCCAGATGTATCTTGGTGTATCAGGTGTATCAACAAATTACACCTCTGAACCATGACATGATTGACAGTTGGCTGTTCAAAGTACATATTTTCCTGAGCTCTCAAAGAGATAGGCTACATAAGGCAACTTTCTTTGGGGTGTTATATTAAGGTTCCCCTTTTTCACAGTACTTTGTATCTTGGAATCAATTCCACCATGATGTTCCCATGCAGTGTCTAATGCAACCTTTTTTTCCAGAAGCTAGAGAGAGTGGAGGAACTCAAAGAAACCATGTTTCTTATTTACTCAGTCAGTAATGTAAGATCCAAAGGTCTGCTCTTATTTCTAAGGTCCTCTTTGGTGTTATTACCTTAGTTTAGAGCGTGAGCTGTATACGTCACTATTTTGACCAGTACAAATGTTATTGTGACTAGTTAATAAATTCCATGAGAAAAAGAATCACAGGCTTTTATAAGTCTTTTCATAATATTTGGAATCAACCTCTGCTTGCTTAATTCGCATAGTAGCTGGAAACAAAAATTTGTGCCACAATTCAAACTCTTTTCTCTTTCTATACAATGCTCTTAGGAATATATTGTTTTTTAAAATTCATTTCAAATACAAACAGTATCTTTCATTTTGTTCTCTCTTATGCGCTCCATTTCCACCACGATTCAGAAGTGACATTTTTGTTATATTTATTTATGGACCATAAGAGGCTTTTTCAGTATATGAAATCAATGAAGTGTTTTTTCTCTCCAGGGCAGTAGCAGAGAGGTTGAGATGACACAGTCACAGTCAACATGTAACTAAGAAAAGATTTCCTATCCTAGATGTCTTTTTAATTTAGTAAAAGAAAGCATGACACCTTACAGCTGAAATCTTATACTAGGCAAAATCCAGCTGAAATAAAGCACAAATCTTTAATAGTGAAAGTGTAAGAGTGATAGATCCTCTATTACTTTAACTCGAAAGTGTATGTCTTTCTGCAGCTTGGACAGAACCCTGATGTAGAAATTACCAGGTGACATATGGTCACCTGCTGTGTGCAGGCAGTAAGACAAAAGATATACATTGATCCTCTGTTGTCATCTCAGTTTCAGTAACCCTGAGGAACCCCATACCAATAAAGACTTTTTGTCCTTGAAATGACTCAATACTCACTTGTTCAGAAAGGGTGTTACTGGAGATGAAGAACACTGACTGCTCAATTACAAAGGTAACACTGTTAACCTAGCATCTACATCTATGCTATATCCAACTTGAATTCCATATATAGAGAAGTCTGCAAAGCTTTAACCCTCAGAAAACTCTGGAATGGGGAATAGGAATAAATGTTTCAACTGGAGAAAAACACTTCGGTCTCTATGTCAATGCTCACTATACATGGGGACACTGTCATTCATTATATGTGCAAGGTCAACAATCCAGTGAAACAATTTCCAGCCACTTCCCTTCTCAGGGGGTGGCATTACTTTCTCATCTCAACTATTGATGAGTCCATCTTTACTAGCTACATGTACTACACAGCATATGAAATCCTGGGGTCTTTCCAATCTCAGGAACCCAGCATGGGTTTCGCAACAAAACAATCCAAACCTACCATTGCAAAGGCACATTAAGGTATGGAAACCTTAATTTCTACTGAGAAGTCCACACTAAAACCTCCACATAGTGCCTGGTATGATTAGCTCTTACAGGGATCCAGTACTCAGTCCTGAGATAAGTTCACTGATGGTCTCAGTATGTCTGGAGAAAGCAGACACATGATGGAAAACCATTTTTCATAGACTCTATATAAGCTACAATTAGCTTGCACTCTTTGGGTATGTGACCCAAGATGGAGAGGCCTCCAGAGAGCTTTCACCACCTGTCTGTCACAAAAATTAATACTTCTCTTGCTTACTGCCATAATCCTACTTTTATGCTCCCTGTGTATCTTCTGTGTTTCCAATCTAACCGTTTCTGCAGAGAGAGGGAGGGAGAGGGCATAGGAGTCAGCTTTGCTGCCAGTTCCTGTTGGTGTACCAGGAGCTAACACAGGCTGAAGAATCTGCTTTGACAGGCTGCTGCAATGAGTCTATAACAGCACCGGTAAAAGGGGTTCTTCAAACCCAACATAGTCAGGGAAAGGAAAAATTTCAATTAATCTGAAACACGGTTTTCACTTTAGTGTTTTATGCTAAGAATCAGATTACCTTTTCAATTCTAGCTTCCCATTCAGAACAATATTATTAAAATAAGATTTAAAGGTTGCTTTTGGATATCTTTTGCTCCAACACACTACTTATAAGGAGACTTCCAGAAAAGAGGAGCATGCTACTTTCTAATGGAAAAGGTATGATCTTCCTTCAACATGCAGCACTACTAAATCAATGTTAATTTAAAACCAAAACAAACCAAAACAAAACCAACCAACAAACATGGTTTGGAGATTTGAGATGCTAGAGATACGGTCTATATAATATATCTCAATGACCCAGATGATATATTTAGACTGCACAGAAGTCACAGTCAGGTTTTTCAAATGCCTCCAACTCTACAGAGTTAACCAAGTATAAATATAACAATGAAGCCTTGGTTAATGGCTTCAGAAAACATTTCAATTTTAGCTACTTTGTTTTCAAAACCTTAGTAGATAGTAAGAAGACAGAGGGGGGAAAATACAGGTGGTAGTAATGGGAACTCAAATGGCTGCATGGAAAGAGTAAGATTAATAACAAAAAAAACCCAAAACAAAACAAACTAACTAAAAAACAAAACAAAACACACACAAAAAAAAAAACCCCAAACAACTAAAAAAACCAAAACAAAACAAAAAACCAAAACCACAAAAAACAAAACCAAAACCAACCAAACAAAAAACCCACAAAAACCCAAACAAACAAAAAAAAACACACAAAAACAAGAACAAACAAAACAAACAAAAACAAAACACAAAAAACCAAACAAAAACCCCAAACCAAACAAACAAACCACAAAGAAAACCATAAAGCCAGAGGAAATAGACAGAAGACAGGAGGATATGAAGTAAGTGGAACATATGGTGGTTGTACTCAAGGGGAGAATTCTTCTTTTTGAATACTTAACACCACAGAAAAGCATCTAATATGAACAGGTGATTGAATACTGTATCTATTTTCTTTTTAAATTATGTAGAAACGTTCCATAAGGTGAGACTTCACTTTGTGTTTTTCTGCAGACTGAAAAACTGTGCTCAGAACTATCACCAATTTCTGCTTTCTCCACTCTGCGGCTGACCACTGTCACACATAGGGTATTTGATGTTTCTTACTTTCTGCTGTAAATGTGCTGATGATTATATATAAAGTGGAGCTTAAACATCTCATTTCTGGGCCTAAACCCCAGAAATAGCCCCAGCTTCAACCAGAGAAAAAGAGTGAGAAACCCATTTTACCCTAGTGAGAAAACTACGTTAGAAAGAACTGAAGAAACAGGCTCAGAGATCATCTGGAAGTCTGTAACATGATGGGGAATAGGAAAACAGCCTGCCAAACAGTGCAGCTAACATCTCAGTCACAAGTCTCTCTTCCTCTCTTTGCTGTCAAATCCCTAGAAGCAGCAGGAGCAGCATAACAGAAACAAAAGATGTAGTATGCTCTCACTGACCCCAAGCCTGAAGAGGCCTCTCAGCTCCAATTCCACTTTATAGAAATGTGATTTCATAGGGGTCCAAGAATATGTCATGGTTGTCTGAGAGGCATGACAGTGGATGGAGGGAAAGGATAGGGAAGTAACTAGGTTCTACCCACTGTCAGCATAAAAGATACACAGTATTTCTGCTGAGATTGACTTCTTCCACAGTCCAACAGCTGACAGACTTCACTCTGGCATTTTCATTCTGGAGTTTGTTTTTGCTTGTTTTAGACACCTGTCTATTCCTACTGTCCCTGCAGCTCTCCTAAACATCATGAGAATCTGATGTCCCAGAGGGGCATGAGCACAGACTGATTGCAAGGTACGGCCCCAAAGGATGCAGATCCCAAGTGGGACAGAGCTGCCATTGCAGCAGGAGATGGCTTCCTACGTGATGCAGAGTTGAACAGTTATGGAATTTAAAACAGCTATGGAATTTAAAATTTTCAGATGACTAGTTTTAGACCCTCTGGTTTTCGATTAAGGTCTTGTTCTGAATCTGCTTCTTAAAGTCAGTGTGGGCAGGAATTAAGAAACTTTATAGGAAAAATAAAACAGTATTTTTGAAATATGGATTAAGGATTTGAAAAGTGTCATGAAGAGGTGATGGGTAAATTAGCAGCAAGTCAGAAGAAAATTACAGAGCTTTTTTTTTGTTTGTGTGCAGCCAATGAGAAGTATGAGAGGTTTAAAACCAAATTATTTAGAAGTGGTAATTTGTTTTAATATTAAATAAAATTCATTGCACTAAATATATCTAGATATCAAAATCCCAGTGGCACCAACTGAACTCAGATTATGAATTCTTACTCATTTCACACATCTTCAGTATTTAAACAATCTGATTTGCAAAATAAGAAAATGCTTGCTTTCACAGCACTGAAATAGCTTTTTAGTATTTCAGCATTCTAACTTTCTGAATGCATGTATCTCCACAGATATACAGAGGAAATGTAGGACGTACAGGATAACAGCATTTACTTCTGATTCAAGGTTAGCTTGTATATGAGAGAAGGGGAGGGGAAATAAATCACTGCTTTTCTTTCTGTTTTCTCTAGGTCTAGACCTATTTTCTTTGTATACATACGTTAAAAAATTAGGTCTAACTTGGAAATGCAATCACAAAGCAGTAAATTTCACAGGTACACTGCACTTTGAAAAGGGCACAAGTTTATCAAATTATACTTTAATGTAAAACATAAAAAACCCAGCCANAAAAAAAAAAAAGGTTAAAATTGTAAGGATATTGAATTTACCTGGTTTTAAGCAAAAATCTATTGAACAGCAAAATAAAAGGTCTGGTATTCTGTGTTCCTGCTTACTGAGAACAACACTGGAAAATCGCTGTTAATTAATCCAGCCAACATGAGATGCTTTACATTTCTCACATCAGTGTTTCATCTGGGCTTTAGAAGAAATATTTCCCACACTCAACATGAAGAAAATAAATAGAAAATATATAGCTTAATCATTCAAATTATGGAGATACTTCAGACAGCCTTTTCTGCACCAGAGAAGATATTTTAAATAATTTCCATAAAACCAAAGATTAAACCACTGAACAGTGTGGTTTATTATTCCATTTGTTTAGCATTTGGGGAATGTGTGTCTTAATATCTGTTTTTAATCACCAAATCATACATATTGCTTTTTAAAAGATCTTTTAGCTTGTCTGTATTTATTGCAATTTTTGTGTACTTCAGTTATCTGTTATACAAGAGAACTGTCTGTAAAGGCATCATATAAAAATCTCCAATTCATGCATTATAAATAATTAAGTGCTACATTATAATAATTATTTCCATATTAACTGAATGCACAGCTGACTTACCTGCATTAAACATCTACACTTTGCTTAATGCCTTTAAAGAGCATCTGATTCTTTCTTCTTATTGAAACTATTCAGCTAATATTCTGGCCCAGAGGGGGATGCAGAGTTTACTTGTATACAGCCATTGACTTCCCAAGAAGAAGTACCCTATTTTAACTCATTATATTTATTCCACTTAATTTCAATCGTGCAATGTATTTCTTTAAAAGGTTAAGACTCCCTGCATCATGCATTTCAAAAAGGCACTAAACAGTTCCCCATTTACCTAATAGCTGAGGTGACCTGTCTAAAATGCTTTGTTTCCAAAAAAGTGACTATAACTTCACTTTTGTGAAGAATGCCAAAGCTTGTCCATGGATTACCATGAGTTAAAACATTGGAATATGGTATTTGCTTTAAAATGTCTTATTTTAAAATTTGGGATTTATTATTCACTGTGTACATTTTTATAAATATGTACTATTATTGAGGTCAGATGCAATTCTTCCAAACTCAGAATCATGTTTTTAAATAAGGATACATACTGGAGAATGCAAAAGACAAAAAATATCTGGTCTAAACAGTCATACTGAACAGAACAGTTATTTTTGTGAATTGTCTGAATCATAATGTTTTCAACCAACATTATTTATTTGTTCACTGTTGTTCTTTCAAATAAGTAGCGCTAAGACATTTTCTGCCCCTCAGCTGTAAATCTACCAGACCTCACTGAAAAGAGGCCACCTTTATTACAAAAGTGAATGGGGTTTGGCAATAGGATTAATTAGGAAGAGGGAATGTAAGGATTCACAGTTTAAAAGGCAGCTACCTTGTATCATTAGTTTGCTTGCTTTTGGGGAAAAAAAAATAGAGAAAGAAACAAACAAACAATAAAAACCAATCAACATTCTCTTGCAATAAAGCTTGAAAACAGAAGTAAATGCATTTTCAAACACTGCTCTTCTGCTTCTCTGAAGTTTCATTTGTATTTAATAAACTACTACTGCAATAGAGTATATGCCTTCAAATTATTTAATGCTCCTATTACAGGAGATATTAAAAACTGACCAGAAGGACAATTGTGCCATTCATGTTCATGTTTCAATCAAACATTTGTGAATGAGACACTGTTTGCTTGTAAAGACCTCAACATTCTTAATATTGAGGGCAATTTTATGATCAGTGGTTAATGAAAAATTACATTGCTGACCCCATTTTTGAGTCAATACAATGTCAGTGCCACAATGCCAACTTTGAATATTAAAGTAGCCACAGAATTGTCTCTGAACTCATTGTTTCGTAAAACAAATATATGTCAGGGAAGGATCAAAACTGTTTAGTTAAAAAAATTTTAATCCTTTTGATAGACTAAGTTGTAAAGGGAATTATGTGAAGTTATGGAAAATTGACATTAGGTTTTGGCTCAGAGGATATACTCTATGAGCAATATTTTAACAGAAAATTCAATCACCTAATTTGTCATGATTTCCAACAGCAAAATTATCTTCTGCAAATATGGAGAGAATCTGGTGCAGTGTGTACAACTGAAAAGAAAAACATTTGAAGAATAAAAAAAAATCACAAGCATAGAACAGTCTATCAAACACTTCTATCTAGAAAATACTGGTTCTTAATTCTGGTCTTCTTCATGCTCCTTGGCTGAGGATCAAAATTCTTGTTTGGACAAAACTCTCACAGCTGTTTATCTCTAGATTTTTGCCTAAGCAGAAGTGACAAGAATTTGCCATTTTGTACACCAGCCTGGTTTTCTGCACTCTCGTACAAATTTTAAGCCTCTGGCTTCAGCTGAATTATTTTTGGTACACATTATTGAATGAGAAAGAGCTGATCCCTTGGATTATACATTTTATTTACATAATGTAAATGTAACTCTAAATCTTTTCAAGAAAGTACAGCTAATGAAGCCTAGGAAATTTATTGATGGATTGGGGAAATCTTTCTGCCCTAATCTTC
This sequence comes from Formicarius rufipectus, assembly GCA_013399695.1. Lineage (NCBI taxonomy): Eukaryota > Metazoa > Chordata > Aves > Passeriformes > Formicariidae > Formicarius > Formicarius rufipectus. The sequence goes on along the minus strand of VXAU01005106.1, from coordinate 204,961 downwards.
TCTTTTGTGTGTTACTTATTGTAATGGAATCAATAAAAACAACGGTACTGAGAAAGGAAGGAGAAGAAAGAAAACTACTTGGTAGCTAAGCACGTAGGCACAAAGGCACAGAAAA
>VXAU01005106.1:176773-204728 GCA_013399695.1 Formicarius rufipectus | reverse complement strand
CAGCTGTAAGAATTGCAGGATTTAGATCCAACAGCTATGTCTGTAATTTTTAATTAAAATAAAAATTAATACATTAAAGTATTATCTTTCTTATATAAAACAACTCTTTTGCCTTAATAAACTATTTCTCTTCCTGGGAGAAATATCTATTTAAGACAGTGCTCATTTAACTTTTGAGGTCTTAAAAAGATTTCTTACACAACCTCATGAACATATGCCTAAATAGGATGGGGAACCAAAGAAAAAGTGCTGATAAAACACAGACCTAATCTATCATATTTGCATTTATTAAAAAGAAATAAAAAAGTATGGAGAGATGCTTCAAACCCTTTTATTTGGCTAGTAGTTCAATGGAGCTATCTGCATCAGGAGAGCTGAATTTCGGTTAAATACTGGCTTAGCTACACCTTTAAAAAAAAAGTACAGGAAAGGAGAAAACTCTAGAGGAATGTTTCCTCTCAGAACAGTGTGGTTTGTTGCCAAAGCAGAAACATAAAAATTGAATCTGAAATACACAGTTCTTACAGAATTGGCTGAAATCAAAGAAGTTCAGGCATATCGTATAAACTCACTTTTATGTTGTATTTGGTTAGGGAGGGGATGATATGTAGATTTCTCTCCGACTTAACTGCAGACAGAAAACATTCTGAAGGACCCTTTGTTTGATCTCTCATGACTGAGTATCCACCTTGGGCTTTCTCCTTACGTGTGGATCTACTGAGACGTGCTGCTGCTGAATTCAATGGAATTGAGCCCTAACTGTGATTGGGATATGAGGACACATAATTAGCTGTGTTAGAAAACTGGCCCTCAGTCTTCCACTAGGATGGAATTTTACCCTGTAAAATATGAACTAGTACAGACATTTTAATCAGGAAAATAAAATAACCAAATTATTCTCCTCTGTTGTTATTTTTACACTGGAGTGAGACAATGGTAGGGAAACTCACTTTAGGTGATATCACTTAATTAGGAAAAGCATCCTAATCAGATCTCCCTCCAATTGCAGTAACTGTAGGGAGTCAAGTACATTTCTCTATCAAAGTAGGAAGCTGCAGTATAGATGTTGATAACTTAAACTGTGATACAACAGCAACAGAAGAGAAGGCACAAACACTACTAAGAAAGCAACTCCTATTTTCTATATCCCCAATTTCAGGACTGCTTCTAAAAGATACGTGCTGCAGGTATTACAACATTTCTGCACCTCCACTTACTAAAATAATGTCAGGATAAATACTTTCATATCCAGGACTCAATAGCTAATAAGTGTCATGACATAGATTACTCCCACTGGTGACTCAGTATGAGTAACTGAGACCATCTTGGTCCTTGCATTCTCCTGGTATTTCTGTCCATCTTACTTGGTAATACACATTACACACAGGAAACCTGGAGCAGGATATGGCCACAGAGGATCTCTAGAAGGTTTATGTGATTAGCAGCTATACTGCATCGTACTTTTGGAAGCACAATAACTCCACATCCTCTGATTCAGTACAGTCCTTTTTTGGTAACTGTGGATTAATGATACAGTTATGCCTTCTATATTTATCAGTATGCTTATAGTTTACATTTATCTGCATTTTTCTCCAATACTATGAGTGCCTGTTAATGATAGCATTTCACACCATTCAATTTTTTGCATAGGAAATGTAGCTTTGGCTTACAGGGGCAGATACTCTGCCTTCTGGACTGGACTAATGCACAGAGCAGAAACTTCAGAAATCTCCTTCAATTTCAGTGTAAATCTTAGGGTTTATTTCAGTGAAATAGGTTTTCAAGTAAGACACCTCCTCCCTAAGTACAAGTAGCCATGCATAATAAAAACCATACAGAATGATAAGAGAAAAAATACTAAAGTGCTACCAATTACATGCAATTACTTGCATTGCCAACACCGATTTTGTAACTGAAAAGTTACAAAATATACTTTAGGGTAACAACTTTTCATATATGGGTACAATCCTGTTTATGCACTTACTAAATTCGAGTCTTTCATTTTCCCCCAGACTTTTCCTCAGCAAACAGCTGTTAGCAACTTCAGCACTAATTTGGAAAAAAAAACCCAAACAAAAAACCCAATGCTTCTATACTGACTACACAGTGTATAGCAGATTAAAAGAAAAAAAATAAAGTTTTTTATAAGGTTCTTCATCAAAGACTGAAATGAAATTGTCCCAGCACAAGAGGGTAGGTTTTCTCTTTAAAGAACATGAATATATGCCAAGCTCTTACCACGTTGATGAAAATATATGGAAGTATGTTACCAGTACATTCTAGTTAAATTCTGTCCAAAATATTAATAAATTATAAAGGGGGATGCTACAGGTAAGGAGAGACTGTTGATGATATTCAAGTTCTTCAAAGCTAGATCCAATTATGTACAGTTTTAGAAAGACCTCAAGACATTTAGTAAATGGCCAATAAAATGAACCTAATGTTGATGTATGCAAAATAAGAAACCTGAAGAAACCTGAAGAAAAGCAATCCCTTTACACAGAGCTCTACCAAGATAGGCTCTAAATTAATCCAGCTCTTTGGGAAGGAACTCTTGGCAGTCTTTTTGTACAGTCCTCTAAAATATCACCTCAATGGTCAATAATGACATAGTTAGTATATGACATATTACAAACCACTGGGGGAGATAGAGAGGAAAACAGAAAGTATCTCCATGTCTATGAATGAATCCATATTGCAGCCAAATATTAGATAATAGCACTACAGTCAACCTAACCCAAAGGACAAAGGAATATAAAAAGATTACAATGGACTCAAAAAAAAAAAAAAAGTCAGAATTATAAGAAGGATAGCACAGTTTCTTACCAAGTCTTAGTTTACTGCATTAAGACTCTTTGGCTTGGAAACCAGGACCTGGAAAGAATGACATGAAGAAGGTGAATAAGGAAGAACTGTAGGGCATCATACTGGACTCAGATGATGGTTTAAAAGTAACAAAAAGAAATGCTGTATAATCTTTTTGTGAAATTCACTGATGTAGGACTTTATGGGGCCAGGAGTTCAAAGGCATTAAAATGCCTTAGACAAATTTATGGAATGAAACTCTTCATGTGGTTACTAGCCATCACATGATCTCAGTGTAACTTTCTGCTAGGGAAATCATTAAACCATTGATTGTTAGATGTCTAAGGGACATGTTGTACTATACTGGTTTTCTCCTATCTATTAGATTCTGAGGGTTTGCTACTGAACATTGCCACTGTATCACAGATTATCTAGATGTGACTCAACACAGCCATTCTCTGGTTATGTTCACATGAGAATTTTGTGAAGTAATGGAAACTGGTATGTTCATGTAGCCACATGTTTCCAGGAAACAGAAATTTTGAATAAATATTAGGAGTTTCCTCGTAAAATCACAAGATGTGAATATATCTACATGGTAACCCAGAGAATCTGTATATAAATGGAAAAAAAATCTAATGTATTTTATTAAACCACTATGCTATTGTTTTATCTTAAAAGTTTCAGAAGGTTACTTTTCATCATGGCTCTGCCATGTATCCACCTAATGAAAAACAATCAAAACTAGTTTTCAAACAATTGAATTGCTGAAACCACTTATTTCCAGCCTTACTGAATGATTTGGAAAGAAAACAAGACCTAACAGAACTGCTTTTAAGCTACACAATTTGAAAGACTGCAGGGTCACTGGAAGGTAACTTGCAGACAGACAAAGGATGCTGGTGCAGAACAAATGAGCATACTTCCAAAGCACAATGGTTCTGTTTAACTCCAAGATCAGCTGAAGGGCAAAGAAAATGGATATACAGATGGAAAAAATCTACAATTTAGGGAAAAGCGAGAGCAGGATAGGAAAGGCAAATTTCTTCAGAGGTACTCTCATCTGAATGTGGAGGACACACAAGATCAAGGAGGTGACGAAACCCTGTGAATGTTTGTTATTTTTGTCTACAACTGTATTAGTCCAGCTGTATAGAGTCACTGATTTAGAAATCTTCACAAAGTTTATGTTGTCTTACTGCTACATATAGCCAGGAAGCGATAAACTAGAGCCTGAAAAGTTGGAGCTTGAGGTATTCACTTTAATGAAAAGCCTAGCAAGCCAAAGCCTCTCTTGAAGGCTTATGCGAGGTGTCCAGCAAGAATCCGTTTTGGTAAAGAGTTTAAAGATGAAAAGCAGACGCCTAGGATACATGTCAGAGAAGTCAAAGAAAGCAGTGGTGCAGATTACTCAGACTGAGAGAAGCTTAAGGGCAAACTGATCCAAAAGGCTAGGACCAAATCATGGAGTGTGTAGTGGGATGAGTTTTAGTAGAACTGAGTGACAGTCAGTGAAATAAAGATTTGAACAGGGGAATGACACACTGCATTGTTAATCTCCTCTAGCCTCGAGATGGAAGGAGGAAATGCAAGTCTCTACTGACCCTAGATTCAGTGGTCAAGCTGGATGTGTGTGGCCAAAGGATAGAGCACCCTTCCTTCTGGCTTCCACTAGGCACGGAGTGACTGCTGTTGAGTGTTCACTTTGCTCATGCTCCTTGTACATCCCCACTTTCAAGTTAATGCAGGAAAACGCTTCCTTAGCAGACCTGCTGCTCTACAATTAAATTCTAAAATTTAATCCAAATCTGCTACTCAGAATGACTGAAGGTTCTTTTTGTCATATTTTCTAACCTGAAACATCTTCTGAATAAACTGTTATTCTAAAATATCTTTGAAGTGTCATTTTTAAACAGACTATATTTTCCAAATATGCATATACAAGGACAACTTAGTTTGATCATCTCTATATTCTAGGTAAACACAAACATGTAATGTTCATGTCATAACAGTGGTGGCCTAAGGGTGCAAGTGAGAGCTGACAGGGCTGAGAGAAGCAGAGACCTTATAAACACAAAGCCTTGACTTGTCTGCTTTTTTCTAAATAGTGGGTCTATTCAAAGATATTTTCTCTGCAAATCTCCCTTCACATATCACAGATCCAAACATTGTTACAGTGGAAAGCATACTTTAAAAAAGTAACATTGCTTAGCTAAAACACTTACGTATTTTCATGCTCCTTTTTGCACTCAGAAAAAAGATGAAACCATAAATAATATTTTAGATTTACGCTAATCTCAGTAAATATATTTACTTCATTTTATGAAGTTACTAGAAAGTCTTTATTTGATTTTATCTAATTATCACATAAATGCAGCAACATTAAGTGGGCTGATGTCAGCAATCAGGACTGCTTGTTACACAACATCAGTAACAGAGGCTCAGGTATGAAACAACTGTAATTATAGGTATTTAGCCAAAATGTATGTCAGTTCAAACTGATTAGCTGTGCAAGTCTTTATAAGTAATTGAAATACTTTATAAATAAAAAATGCAAACTTAGCAACCAACAATATAGACATAATACAGAAGTTTAATTGTACGATGATATGTAAGTCTCTTTTTCTTTACTTTTTCTGGTTGTTGCAAGCTCGATACTTCTTAGAATTCCTCTATTGGATATTTTATCCTCCTCTTTTTTGTATTTAGTTCATTCAGTTTGGGATTAACATAATGACTAAAGAAAGACAAATCTACATAACATTCAGCATACATCTATCTTGCATGTTGCTTGCAGCAAGCTTGGGTAAAACCCTCCCAAATCTTCGTTCGCGATGTCTAGCCATGATGATGATCTTGCATGTCCATTAAAACTTCATTCTAACATGGTTGACATTAAAATAGTGCCTCAAAAGTATTTCTCCATGGTTTCATCAAACTCTATGGTACAATTAGACAGTACTTTTCAATGTACTCATCAACATACAGATCATTCTGCCAAGTGTTGCGTACCGAGGGCATTTATCCATTCAACACTGTGCTATGGCTGTTGCAACTGATGTAGCAATCTTGTCATGGTGAAAACCAACCTTTACCAATATCTAAATGATACTTCTTTTTCTTAGGTCAACTGTTGTTTCTAAATCAGGGATATAAAAGTATAGACAAGGTGCAATGAAATACAGGTTGTAGTAGAGTAATATAGGAATAATGATGTAGCATGAGATATTTATTTTCCATCAAAACCAGACACATCTTATCAGCTATGAGTTTGCATTAACTTAGATAGAGAAAAGTGCTTTTCTCTGGAAGGCACATGGAAAATATGTTTTGGTTAATGCCAGTTATATCACATTTTATAAACACCACTGAGTAATTGCATGTCTCATAGGCCTCCCAATAAAAGTTCTGCAGCAGGTCCCTGCAAGTAGCTATTTTATCCCATGCATAAAAAGGCTCAAACGTAAAGCCCAGTTTGCTGCAACTGGGTTACTCCTGCATGCGCAGCAGAGCAGGTTTACACTTCTTCGGCTGCTGAAACACATAACTGCTGTGCACTAGCAATAGTCTACCTAACATTACACTAAGAAAAATGAGTTAAAACAACTGCAGTCTGTGGCCATAGTGAATACCACTAATTTGTACTTAATTTGTAATTAAGCAGAGAATTAAAATCATCATCACACATTGCTTACCCTTATCACCACCTACTATCATTTGCCCACAGAGAAAGGATATTCAGCCAGTCAGACCTGTAGGTTTGGTTCCTTGTATTTCTTTTTAGCTTGTTCAAAATATTTAATTTAGGGTTAAGACAGGGAGGGCTATGTGCAGATGCTGAAAATTTGCTGTCATATGCCATTGGCACAGCCAAAATTGAACCACAGACCATTCATAGGAAAGAATTAAGTTGCCTGACCTGAAATGAGCTGTCACAAATTTAAGTATTACAGAAAAGCATGACTCACTGCTATGTGTGGTTCCAAAAAGCCCTTACTAGAGGAAAACATGTGACTTTGTACTTGCTAAAGCAGGGCTACTAGAGTTTACAGCTGCTATCAGCCCTCAAAGCTCTTGCTCTTCAGAAACAACAGTGCTTTATGCATGAAGACTGTCTCGAGAGCAAGACAGAGGAGCTTTGATGGAACCATACTCCATTGAAATGTGCTATTTTATCAGTTCACTTCAGAGGAAAAAAATTCTGCTTTATCATTTACAGGACGTCTGTTAAGCACATGAAGTGCAGCTAACAGGAGCTGAGATTGCAGGAGAATGGATACTGTTCTCCAGACATGCATCCAACATCTCCCTGCCCTCAGCAGTCCCCTTCCTGCCCATCATTTAGTTTTAGTTTCCTTCTGTTACTAGTTCTCTCATACCATGATCTTAGCACCATTTGTGTTGGCAGGACAGCGCTAAAGACCTGATGCCAGGCTTTGAGGAAAAGAAGAAATGAAGAGAATATGTGAGTTGAGAAACGCTGACAGAAGAGACATCAGATGTGGTGCAACTCTCCACCACTTTCCTTTACAGTAGGCTTTGTTGTTCTTCTTGAGGTCATGTATTTCCACAGCGGTACAGTCTGAGGTACCCATTCACCATCTTTTCAGGAAGCTGCAGTGAAAATGTCTCCATCAGTTGTGTTGACATTGGATTTCACCCTTTCATCACTGGTTGCAAAGGAGCCAGGAGTAGGTTATTGTGACCATGGGCTGAAGAGCAGGCAGGAGATAAGCTGCATACCCCAGAGAAAAACACGCTCCTGGTATATAAAAGGGAGTTTAATTATGTTATACCTCACTTGTCTCTCTCCCACAGTTTGAAATTCCAACGAATAGGAAGAGATGAATGTGTTAGAAATATTCTGGTAAGCCTTAGAAACAGTCTGGTTAGTAAACCGTGTAACAATGGTAACAATGTTCTCACAGGCCAGAAGTAGGCCCACTGAAGGACTGATGCCAAGGATGCCCTCCAGAGGAGTGGTATGGGGCTGAATGAAGGGGAATTCATATGACTGCATACACCCTCCCAGCAGCTCAGTCCAAAAGTGAGTGTGTCCCAGGGAACACAGAACTAGAACTGCCTTTAGTCTCCTCTAGCACGCTCTCCTAGCCCTGGACTAACCCTCCTGCTAGTCGAGGCTGGGCAATAGGGCCCCAAAGGCAGTCGTCCTTGCCTGAGGGAGTAAATTGTTTACTGTGAGGTGCTGCTCTGCCTGAGCAAATGGTGCCTTGTAGGTGTGTGCCCCTCCTCAGACAGAAAGATAGCTGTTGTGTGGTACTGGCAGGGCAGTGGCAGCCGAGGGGTCCTGGGCTTGGCCGAGGCAAGGGAATGGCACCCAAGGGGACAGTAAAATGGTGTCCGTGAGATGTTGCCCTGACTCAGCCATGTGAGAATGCCGCCTGCCGGGCCCCTGTTCGGCCGCGCTAAGGCGATAGCGCTGTGCCCGGGGCAGGGCAGGGGCGGCGACGGAAGAGCGCGGTGGTACCGCGGCCGGGGTTCCGCACAGGGCTGCTTGGCTCCCCGTCGGCGCTTTCCGTTTCTTCACAGTTAAAAATAAAATAATAAAAGTTCTATTTTCGGCGAGCGCGGCCAGGGAATCACAGGCTACCTGGCGGATCGGGGTTTACAGCGGGGCGGTGGGGCCGGGCGGGCGCGGCGGAGCCCGCGGCGGGGAGCGGGGCCGCCTCGGCTTCCCCGAAGCACTCGAAAGATACTTTAAAGGCGGTGAAGAGACACTTCGTGGGGCTGACCCATTAACGTCGCTTTATTAGCAGCTTGACACGAGAAATACAAAATTTTCGGGGCGATAAGTTTATGTTTGTTTGTTTTCAGCTCACAATAAGCCCAAAGAAATTGCCGCTCTCGGGATTGCCAGCCGGGGGGGTGGGAGCGAGAGGCGCGGGGACGCGCCGAGCCGCCGGAGGTAATGGAGGGTTCTGTTTGTTTCCATGATTACAGCTATAAATAATAATAGTTTAAAAAAAAATAAATAAAATCCCGACTACTTCGGGCGCTTGCATTCTCCGTGCCCCGGGGGTTTCCCTGGCGGCGCGCTACCCCTGGCCGCGCTCCCCCGCGTGGTGCCGCCGCCGCGGTTGTGTTCGAGCAGGACCTGGCGCCGAAGACCGGCACCGCGTCCCTCTCCGCCGGCTCCCACCCGGGGCCGGGGCTCCGCGCCCCCGAGGCGGCCGCACCTGGCGCTGCTCCCGCAGGCGGCCGCCGCCCTCCTCTTCCCTAAACAACTCGCTCTCCCGAGTTGCAGCTCCGTCCCTTTTTTAAGCCGTGTCCTACTTTGTATTGGCAGGTGAACAAGCCTGAAAATGGATATTACAGCTTTTTATGATATAATATCCCTCTAATTGGTGCTTCATAGGGCCGTGTCTGAATTCTTTTCAATTAAGCCCTAAACTACAGTAACTGTTTCTCTCGGTACATGCTGGAAAAGCCATTCACGAGAGAGGCGACTGGTACTGCACAATTTCAAAGTACCTTTAATGTGTCAAAAATGTTTTGTGAAGAAAGCAACACTGTAAATGCAATCACCTACATTGGTGTCCCCATTGTAATGCGTGAGCCAAAGTATTGCTAATTGTCCTGCGTTTTAGCTGGGTTTTTAGAGCATTATGTAGTAAGTACACCGAAGGGTCAATTTGTGAAGTGAAATACTTAGCATGCAAAGCGTAATACAAGATGCTGTGTAATACTTGACCTCTCAGCATAATAAATGTAGCAGTGAAACGCTGTGCATTCAGGATTCGCTGAATAGAGCCTCCGCAGAGGAACAAAACCAGAAAATGTTCTCTTCATTCCTTTTTTTTTTTTTTTTTTTCCACTAAGCGAAAATTATTCTTTATAATGGCCATTGCAGCAATTAGCCGGCATTTGGGGAGAATAAATGTGCAGAAATAGCAATTTCTTATTTTAAATGAGATTTTTGTATGGAGCCTGCAAATTACTTGGAGGTATATGAATAATTGTTGCCTTAGTTTTATGCTACAGAATAGGGTGTGGGTGGGTATAAAGATTTCCTATTTGCAGTTAAATGTTTAGACATTTTATTATTTTAATTTCACTCTTGGTCTGTCTCGATTGACCCTGCTTTCCCCACTGATCATTTCATGTATGTCAGGAAGCAAGTACTCAGATGATGGAATCTTTCCAATTAGAGCTTTATGGTTTATGTATGTGTGTGTGTATGTGTGTTGGGGGGGCGAGGGTGTCGATCTTTTTTTTTTATCCTTTTTTTTTGGTTGCTGTTTTATGAATGTGACATACAAGTGCAATCAGGTTTTACTCTGGAAGCTACTATGGTGTTTTGAATTTTGCCTGCTAAATCAAAACATTTTAAGAATGTAGCATATTTGATGGGCACTTCTCATTATCCTCCAGAATGGTAAAACTAATTGAAGCTTTATTTACTCATTTTAAAGGTTTTGTGCTCTGAAAAGAGAGATGCAAAATTCTTTTCTCTTGGGCCTTCCAGATTCCTGCATTGAGTTTTAAGTGGATTGAAATTTTTGTGCTTCACTTGCTAACGTGGGAGAAGTCTTGTGAATATGAAATTAAAACACTTTCAGAGAGAGCATGGGAAGTTCTGGCAGCTAGAACCTATTAGGAACAGTTTGTTTCAGAGGAATTAATAAGCTTCATAGTACATTTCACTAAAGCAGTTCTGGAAGTTTATAGTCTGAAGATTGGAACTTCCAGTATAAGTCTCTAAACATTTGACCAAGAAAAAAGCTTGGGTAATTAATTTAGAATAGATGACTTCTGCTTACTTGATCTAACACTTTCCTCTGCTGTGTGAGTTCCCTCCTTGCATTCTTATTTCCTACTAGCCACCTTCTCTAAAGTGCATGTTAGTGGGATTGCCACTGGAAAGTATGAATTCTTGGGCAGTGAAATGACAGTCTGAAGAAAAGCACTGTCTTCTTACCCAGTCCATAAAAATGAATGGCCTCAGAAAATAAGGATTCTTTCACAGAACTTTTTCCTGTACTTATATTAATAGCAAATGTTTTCTATAGTTTTTATATTTTAACAGTGTTTGGATCCCCCCCCTTTTTTTTAATAAATAAATATAATTTCTTTTGGATGATATCCAATAATGGTTTAAAACTAAAATTTGATGTCTTTGCTGCTTCATTGGTAACACCAATACTTGTCAGAGATGTAGGAACATTATAATTGATGCAAGGGCAACCAATAGCCTGACATGATTTTTAGCAACATGTATACTACCAATAGATGGGCACCTAATATATCATGCAGACATGATTTTCAAAGGAAACACGTTTCTCACCACTTGAGAAAAATTTAATTTATTGCCACATATATGTTTAAGTGTCTCATTTTAGGTAATTAGCCATCTATTTGTATATGCTTAGCCATTTCTAGAAAGATGGAACCAAGTCCTGTCTTGAGGTCAATTTATTTGCAGGGGGAGAATTTCAGCCATGATAGGACACATCCATCTATCTATCTATCTATCTATCTATCTATCTATCTATCTATCTATCTATCTATCTATCTATCTATCTATCTATCTATCTATCTATCTATCTATCTATCTATCCATCCATCCATCCATCCATCTATCCATCTATCTATCTATCTCTATATATCTTGTAAATTAACAACTTCTTTTTGAAGATGGTCAAGGATGAATGTGGTTAAGCATTGATGATAATATGAGGTGTATGTTTACAAAATGACTTAGCAACAAAACCAGTTTTCCTTATTTTCCATATGGTAATTTTTTTGCACATAGAAAAATTCTTTGACTCCATGTATTCTATTCCTTTGTGGTCTCTGCTTCTGTAACACAGAGTTATGGCTGGTAGGCAAGATGATGTTCTTTGGTTCATTAACTTACTGCAAGATGTTAATGAGGAATTTTAAATTTAGAGAGACAGAAAAGGACAGCTTTGTGATTGCTGTCCATAAGTTTCTCCCTTCAGTGTTTTTGCATATTCACCCTCATGTATAACTCTTTCCCACAAGTAAATGTCATGCACATGATCAATTAAGAGACTGAAACAAGTCTTTCATTCACAAAAATAAGCCTTAAGCTTTGACCTCCTAACTCTTTCACTTAAGCAGATCCATAGTGTATAGAAGTATAATTGATGGTGTACTTAAAAGATTCAATTTAAATTTGGCAGAAAAAAAGTGTCTGAACAGGTGTTGGAAAATAGCTTACACAGAGCATTAACCCAGCCTTCAGAGGTAACCAAAGGATGTGTATTTTACAAGACAGGATGGAGGGTTGGGATGATACCAGGGGGTAACAAGCTAAGGAAGACCCACCTGTCTTGTCTTGTGTCTTCTACTGATTGTTTTCTTTCCTGCAAATTCTTCTAAACTTTTTTAAACTATTGAACTGTTAAATTGATCAACTTAGCACCAATTACCCAATACTCAATCAATGCAGGTCATTTTACCTCTTAGTCTTATTTTCTACTACCATATTTTACATTTTTTTCAACATTTCTATTAATTCCAAACGTAGGGCAGATAGTTCTATGAGAAATATAATTACTTTTACCAGAGATCAAACTTTACTCAATTTTGTGTTGTCATCTCCTGTGAAACAAGCAGGAAATGATGGGTGAGAATGGAATTAGCTCCAAGACTGGATATGTCTAGTCAAAGGACAAAAAACCTTCCCGAAGTTAACGTATATAAGATAAAAGAAGACAGCACATATATATATATATAAGTTATCACATTAGCTTTAAACTAAGATTGTCAGTAAAATGAAGAAATAAGCAACAATTATAGAGCAGTAGAGAAGGAAATGCATGAAAATCAATACATGCAGTAAATGAAATGGGAAAAAAGTCAAAGGCATTCAAAGATGATGTTATAAAATGGCACAAGATAAACACTAGACAACTGAAAATTGGAGTGGTTTTATTTGCTGTTCCACAATAAGCATAAGATGTTGTCCCTTTCAATCTTCTCTTGTCTTTTTGTGGAGCATCATGAAGATGTTTATACAGGCTTTTTCTGTGAATTTGCTGATGAATCCTAAAACTGCAGATGAATGAGATCTGCCTTCAGGTTGAGATCAAATGAAACCATTGATATATTATTAATTCAGTATAAACATAAATAAGAACAGGTTCATCCACTGGAATCTGTTTATTTATAAACCTTAGCAAACTATACAGGACTATTGAGTTTTTCATGAGATCAAATCCGAACAAGTTTCCTTTGGCTGCAGTATTTACTCTGAATATTTCATGTGGCTCCAAAATACTATTATGTTTCTCCATATGTAAGTACATGTAGATAGATAGATAGATAGATAGATAGATAGATAGATAGATAGATAGATAGATAGATAGATAGATAGATAGATAGATGGATGTATATGTGCATCAATACAAAACTTCTCAAACATATTTCCTCACACAGAGATTGGTTTGAATCTCTGAAGAGGGCTATATGTTGCATAACATCTGTTATATATAAATAGAAAAAAATCATAAAAGGTAGGATTTACATATATAATACTACCTTCTACATAACGGAATTCATCAAGAGACTTGAAGAAAAACTGAAGCCTGGGATTTTGGTTAGGTAATTTTTTAACATTTAAAAATAAAGAATAAAATAATCTGTTAGATTGAAGTGGAACTTTGACCCAGGATTCAAAGCTCTATTTTACTTTTACAGCTAGTAAAATCCTTGAATTTTAATAGAAAATGTTTAACTATGAAGCAGTAAGCATTGCATGGGTTAATTAGCTGTAGACTTTATTTTCCTCACATATTGCATTTGGAAAGCAAAAATTAAGGATCAAGATTTAATTAGCTATGTACAAACTATGAAAAATTGTTGAGGCAAGTGCTATTTTGGTAATTCATTACTATATTTAGACATCGTAATGATTAGACTTTAAAAGAAACAAGCTAATTAGAACATTCTTCCAAAGTCACACAGAGGTCAGAGATGACAGCGACCATATGTAAAATGGAGACTAAATATCTGCTATTCTGCACATTGCATGGAAGTGGTACAGTAAGGCTAAAGCCTTTTCCTGTTCAATGAGTTGGAATTAAACATGCTAATTTGAGATCTCCTTCAAGTATTTTATTTAACTGCTTTGGCCTTTAAATCCTTTATGCTGCATCATTTAATGTAATGTTATTTATATATACGAAGCACGTTATACTTATTAACCAATGTGCAAAAATCTAAAGTACAGATTTTATGTAATGGGCTAATTACAGGACTTTAAAGCCACCTACTGAGTTTTGCTAAGCTTAACAACAGGTTCACTGAACTGGATAAATTTATTCAAACTTGTGGAAATGAACCCCATTCTATGTGCAACCGTACTGGGAAAACACACAAATTATACCTCAATACCAGTTTAATGGGTCAAACAGTGAACCTGAATACCAAACTTATCTACATCTTGCAACAGCAGAGAAGCTATAGGCCCTGGGTGAGAAGAGGAAGTGCTCATTCATAGTTTCTTCCTCAAGTTTGTAAAGAACTCTCACTCAGTATATGGGACAACAGAGATTTTTAGTGTATGTAGAGCTGGCTTAATTTTTCATGTGGTGGTCTTTGAATTCACAATTTTAAAATGCTTTAGGTTTGTCATATGCAATTGTATAAGAAGTATAAAAGATATGATTCTTTACTATATCTTTCTGTTACACCTACTATACAAGTGTTCTGTTTATTTATTTGTTTATTTGAATATGCTTTTAAAACTGAGTTTACTTCAGTCAGTCATTTCATATGCATCCATTAGGTCTGAATTTCATCTAACTTGTGTATTTGTAAGTTGGGTCGAATTTAATCAAAATTCATTGACGGGATCTTTGTCAAAATGGAATATCAGGGTCATGGTAAAAAAAAAATTCTGTTATTTCTATACTCTAAGATAGGAAAAAACTAAGAAAGGATAAAACTTTTGGCTTCATTATCTGAAGAGATTAGAAGAGGCTTAGGTTTCCTACTTATTGTTTAAAGTTTCACAGATATTCATAAGGCTTCTACCTTGGATATCCCACACTACATTGCTTTACATCCAGTTAGTCTAGATTTACTTCAGTGGAATTCAGCAAACTGTGTCCCCTAGTACCCATTCTTTTTTCCCAGCTTTGAACAGTATTCAAATAAAAACCAAATGAAAAGGCCAGCTTTTTTATTCTAGCCATAGTCTATCTTTCAAAAATGAAAAAATTTGCTATTTTAAACACCACCATAGTCTAAAGTTCACATGTGATTTTTTCACTTTCATTGTTCTTCAAAGTCTCATGAAGATTATCTAATAAAAATCTTTTCTCAGAAATTGAATATTCTGTTGCTGAGATTTTATGTATCTATATGCTGTTTTGGATAACTATGCATAATCTATTCAGTAGCTGACATTTGGGTCTTGATAGATACATTCAAGCATGTACTTTCAGGAATAATAATGCCAGTGCACTGTGTTCTACAATGTGTGCAATGAAAATGTGCCTCATAAAGCCCATAATTGTTGCCTAAGTTACAAAGATGATTTTTTTTTCCCAGTAAATGAGGAACAAGCCACATAATCTTGCTAACACTATATGCCCAGGAAAGAAGACTTTAAATAAGAAATGCATAAATTTAGCAGACTGCTGTAACAAATGAAATGGTGTAGCATTGAAAACATTTGAGGCAATTAATCAATGCTGTGTTTGCACATATCATTAAATATATTATACTAAGTTTAGATTTGATTTCTATGCTTCTTTTATAAAGAGTTAAAAGAAAATACATTTGAATTCATGCTGATACTGAAAACATGCTCCTAGCTCCTAGTTTCTTGGATTTCGAATCATTTCCATTAACAAACAGCTATTTGCCCTCTAATAAAATATGTCATTATGCGTCATTCACATCAGACAAAAGAATCACTGAAAAATCGCCCCAATGATGGCCAATAATTACACATTTTGCTCCTGCACGAGCAATGAAGAAATCTGTTCATTGGAGAAAGCAGGTGCTGGGGCATCATGCTAATAGTCAATGTGTGCCACAGTAATTAGCCATTGCAATTGCTAAAATTAACAATTAGCTAACATGCAATTCTCTTTTTGCAGGCTGCAGTTTACTTTGTATAATCCTTGTATGTTCTTAGTAATTATTCTGACAGCTTATTATTTTTATTTTTTCTGGTTTGAACACAGCTTTAACATTTGAATCAGTCTACCCAAATGTTCAACAGGCAGTATGAAACAACTGCTTCACTAGGCAATTTTTAAGGAACAAATTTGTTTTATTCGCAACTTTGCATTGTTCAAGAAATACATAATTCTTTTGTAGAGTAAGAACTTCTGACTTTATTTTAGAGCTTGGGGTCACATCAAAGTCTTAAGTCTTTTTTACACTGGTAGAACATAGGATCATTCCTACTTTTCAGAAAAAATGCTATGAATTATTCTCTGCTGTTGGGTTTCCAATTATTGACTCATGACCNAAATAAATAAATAAATAATAATAATTATAATCATGTGCACACCAAAAAAACCATCTCAACCTTTACATGATAATAAGGACTGCCATGCACAAATTAATGGTATGCTCTCATCTTGAATACTATATGATGGTCTTGCAATCCACCTCAAAACAGAGTAACTGTAAATATAGAAAATAAATTCAAGAAGGAAGGGCAATGGTGTGGAATGGCATTTGAACAGGGAAAAACTAAACAGACTGATCAGTATGGAAAAGATGACTGACAGATATATTAGTGGCTTATACTTTTATCAGAGGTGTGGATAAAAGTTAGTGAAGAAAACTCATTTCATCTTCTTAAAACATAGTTGAGCCACTCGACCAAATTGAGGGGCAGCCAATAAAATCACACAGTTTAAAAGGCTAAAAGCAATGACNGAGTAAGAACTTCTGACTTTATTTTAGAGCTTGGGGTCACATCAAAGTCTTAAGTCTTTTTTACACTGGTAGAACATAGGATCATTCCTACTTTTCAGAAAAAATGCTATGAATTATTCTCTGCTGTTGGGTTTCCAATTATTGACTCATGACCAGTGGTTGTCTGGGGAGCTGCTCGTGGCAGTCTTTGGAAACTTGACAGGTCATAAAGTTTCAATACTACTGTCAGCTAAGTAACGCAAAAAGAATCATGGGATATACCAACCTCTCACTGATTTTCATGTGAATATGTGGTCATGTTATCCCTTTGATTTACAAAGCCTTTGACAATTCTACTGGGAATGCTTCAGAATAATCACTGGCATGTGGTTCTGGTTCATATTGTAGAAATAAATAAATAAATAAATAATAATAATTATAATCATGTGCACACCAAAAAAACCATCTCAACCTTTACATGATAATAAGGACTGCCATGCACAAATTAATGGTATGCTCTCATCTTGAATACTATATGATGGTCTTGCAATCCACCTCAAAACAGAGTAACTGTAAATATAGAAAATAAATTCAAGAAGGAAGGGCAATGGTGTGGAATGGCATTTGAACAGGGAAAAACTAAACAGACTGATCAGTATGGAAAAGATGACTGACAGATATATTAGTGGCTTATACTTTTATCAGAGGTGTGGATAAAAGTTAGTGAAGAAAACTCATTTCATCTTCTTAAAACATAGTTGAGCCACTCGACCAAATTGAGGGGCAGCCAATAAAATCACACAGTTTAAAAGGCTAAAAGCAATGACTTTTTCTTATGATGCATAATTAAGCTGTGGAACTCCTTGCAGCTGGAGGACATGGGAGAAAATGGCTAAACAGGCTGAAAGAAGAAATGCCTGAATTCGTAGCAGGTAGGGCCCCAGCAGTACCCATGATTTACTCTGAAATCTCTGAAACTCTCAGGATATGCAACTGTATTGCAGGAAAAGCTCCTTACACATAATGTGGCTTTTCCTTGAACATCTTGCACCTCATCCTAAGCCATTGTTACAGAGAGGCTTCCAGAGATAGTTGAAACTTTGGTTTGATTTCCTCTAGTCATCTTTTGTTTAGCAGTATAAGCCGTATGAAAACCTCAGTAATGTGCTACAGCAAAGATGACAGAGTTGGATTTTTCCCCTACGTATTCAGGTAAAAAATCCTCTCACATACAAATCTGTGCAACTCAGTTGAAATCAATGAAGGCTGAAGTATTTGCATAGACAGGTCATACCCTGCATATTTGCTTTGGTATTTTGTTTTATTAGTAATAGGCATACTGGACTCACTGAAAACACTGGTAGCTTGCTAACCAGAAGGGACATATTGTTCTCCAGAACCTGTGTAATTCCAGAGACTCCAGTGGAATTCTTCCCACTTTTATAGTGTGAGAGGATAATAAGGCTTGGGGAATTTATGTAATCTTCTGTAATCAGTGTGGCATCTGTAGCTGGCACCAAACCAAGAGCAGTTTTTTAAACAGTTCTTTAAAGCTTTTCCATGTTTTAAAAATATTTTAAAATGTGATTTGCTCCTGAGCATACTAACCAGCAAAGATGTGTTAGAGAGAAGTAATCTGTCTCATCAACTATCGTTTTTAACCTTATTTTTAATAAAAAAACCTCAACACAGATGGAGTCAGAAATCAGCAACAAAAACATTATCCGAGATCAGTGTGATTTTACCAGAGTGAGGTAGGAGAGAGACACTAAACTGCCATCTAAGCTTTTAGTTACGACAATAAATGTAGAAGTATAAGTTACAAGAGTAAAGATCTCAGCCAGACATGTTTTGGTTATACCCAGCATGTTAGGCTCAGTAGTTCTGTGACTTCCATGCAATATTACAATCAGTGATGGAAAACAACTTATGAAAATGAGAATGGAAAATGCATAACATTTCTGAGGAACTATCTGTTGTTTAGAGTAATATTCTTGATGATTGTAAGCTCTGTGGACTTCAATGAAAATATTTTCATATACAAAAGCTGAGAAACTAAACTCTCTAGTCTCAGAGAATTGGCCACTCATGGTTGGTTTAAGCATCTACATCAAAGAGGGTAATCCTCCAAGTTTCTGTCTCAAAGCCATAGGCACTCAATGCCTAGAGTGACTTAAATTTTAGCTGGGAAAAAAAAATGTGTGCATTTTTGCTTTTTGTATTGCTGTTTGTATCATGCTAAGAAGAATCTGTTGTCAATGATAGGCAGCTGTGATAAGCTGAGCTTTACATTGGTCCATGAGGTAGGTATATCCTGCCTGCATCCTCTATGGGGCAAGATGCTGGACTTAGGAGAGTGTGATTTCAATTCTGCTAGTCAGGGCTGATGAAAGTTCACAAACTTACATTTCAGTTTCACCCACAAAAGAAAAAGGACTTATATTAACATACTCAGTGATATGTTGAGTAGCTGAGGCATTGATACACACTTATTTTTGCTGCCTCTGATACCGAAGTTGAAGACTGTGCCACAACTGTTCTTCTTCCTGGTACAATTTTTTTCCAGTCTGGTTCACCAGATGTGTGTCAGAGAAAAAATTTCAAATAGTTTCTGGTCTTTGAATTTTGGTTTCCATAGGTAAAGGTCCATTGTTTGTACATTTTCACAGCTGCTTCTAAAGATTAGGAAACTTAATGAATAGAGTCTTAGTTGAGAGAATTGTATCAGTTTGGTAAACTACAGAAGAGGTCTCAGAGAGAGGGAACTCAGGACTTCTTTAACCTGTGCAATTATCCTAAGTGTTAGGCTCAGCTGTTTTGAGCTGTCATCTCACCTTCTTTCTTTTTATCCTAGCACATTGTCAATTCTTTTCTAAAAAGCAGAATACTCTCTCTTGGGGACATTGGCACTACTTTTGTTTGGCATAATCCCTGGGTGCATGGAAATCTGAGCACGTGCAGCTGTCTTTTGTACAAGCCCTTGATATGGTCAAAAGGGAGGTGTGGCCTTTTGGTAGGTTCTTTATTGGGTGCTGAGAGGTGAGAATCCTGGAAGACCCTGCAACATATACAGTTTCATGGACCTAAGCATAAAACTTGACTATTTGAACCTAAGAGAATAAGATTTAGCCTATTTAGGAAATCAGAATTTCCTCTGTAAGTCCCCCAAATAAGTAGGGAAAAAACCAAGATTTCACTGGAATGCACTAATGACAGAATTGTCTTACTGATAACAGCATGTTGGGTCTTGAACTCATTCGCAAGGTATCTGTTAGTTGTGATGCATCTCGTGATATGGGCATCTAAAGGGGAAAACTTCTGATTGTTGTTTTGTTGTCATGTTCCACATAATTTTTGTTGAGAATCAAATGCCATATCTCAGTCTTGATGGGAACAAAATACAGGAAATTAAAAACTTAAGCTTGTATAGCAGTAATACAGATACATAGCACTTAGAAGATTTCCCTGAATTGGGGAAAGTTCCTAATTTTAACACAGCAATCTACTTCCATGTATATCCCTTATTGAAAGAGATCAACAGAGCTCATCCTCATTAAAGACATCTCGAGTTTCTTCAATAGCACAGCGGTCCAAATGATGGGGCATAACATGATATTTAGGAGAGTTCAAGTCATATCATGTTAGGATACTTGCTTCTATGCTGCTCACATTTAGTTTAATCTCTAATCTGATATAAGGGTTGTAATTGGAATATTCTTGTACTCTAATCTTAGTTCTCAGTAGTCACTGGTTTATTTTCCTGTCCATTCCTGCTTGGAAAAGTGTTCTTTAAAACTTTAAAACTTTGAAAACTTGAAACTTAAAACTTTAGAGTTTTATTTTCCTAAATCAAAGGCCGGGGGAAGCAAGGCTCAACTCTCTTGAATTATCTCTGCAAGTTCCTCAAATCACTTGCCAAAAGCCTGGGATCCACCATAGCTGTTGAACGATTGCACCACCTTTCTCATATCCCAGACTTCCCTCAACATGTATAAGGCTTAAAATCCAAACATGGAGGAATGAAAATGAGGTTTCTCTTACTTTCTAATTATGTTAGGTCACCCATATGGTATAAACTGTATTTAATAACCAAGTTAATAGATACTGAAATATGACTTGGGCATGATGATGTCTTCAGATCATAAAATATAAAAAGAAACAGATTATTATCTGCTAAGTTATAAAATTTATTTTTATATACATCTGGTATTTGGTATATACATTCAGTATATGATGGTTCCTAATTTTTGGATGGAGTAGCAAAAACGAATTCCATAGGGCAACCCAAAATAGCAGTGACAATTTTAGAGCACTATATTCTGTACCTGGTGTATATCAAAATGGTTGTCAAACATGACACTAAAATGTTTTTGTAGTTGCTGTTATTTTGTTTCTATTATGGAGATCATTTCTTATGTTTCTGTCTGTAAAACCAAGGGCTTCATTGAATTCAGTCTACCAGGGATTTGATAGAGTGGACCTGATTTAATTAAGACATTTGGAGTGACCTCAATTCATTCAGGATGAAATAAAAATAAGTCACGACTGTTCTACATTCCACTGCAAAAACTTTGAAATCAGCAACTTGTAGATCATGAAAGATCACAAGCTACTGAGTTTTAAACTGATCTTTGGACTACACTGACCATGAGCAATGTTCTGTCATAGTCCTTTTTAGGAGAAAAAAAAATCAATGTACAGGCTGATAATTACTGATAATTACTGGTAATACTGAAAATAATCTTTATAATAAGTCAGCAAAAAATACCAGTACAGCATTAGAAATTTCAGATCCTGGCACATGGGACAGAGTATAGATTTTTGAGATCACTCACTTGGTGCCACAGGAGCTACATGAAGGTTAAGGGCACTTCGAGCACTGCATGGTGGCTCACCTGGCAATCAAACATTTGTTTCTTGCTGAAATGATGTATAGGTTCTCAAGAGATGAATCCAGAAAGCTGATAGATTCACAGGCAAAAGCTTCTGAAAATCAATATGAGATTTACTGTTGACTTCAATGGACTTTAGATCAGGCTCAGGTCAAGATCTTCAGTTACAGGAATGGTACATGGCTGATCCCCTTGAGACAGAAAGACATATAGGTAGGACACAAAATGATAATTCCTTAGACCCTGCTAGTAATCTAAATGCCTGTATTTAATTTCATTTGTACTGGATCTCAACATAGGAGTACAAAATACAAAGCTAAATAATCTCCAGAACAAAGATCAGTTATAGAACAACTAAGACCATTTTACTTTACTGTCATACCTGTTAAAGATGTGCTAAGGCTAACATGTTTTAGCTAAGAATGTTAAGAAATTTAAAATTAATGATACTTTAATATTCATCAACTATGTTATAAAAAGTTGTCCTATGAAAGGAACAAAGATGTTAATTAAATGGACTCACTTTTTTGCAAACCAAGATAGATTTAAAGTGTACAATGACATGCTCTCTGGAATATGTGTGCTATGGAGTAAACTCTTGCAGCAAACGGATAAATACATTTCAAGCTTCCTGTTTTAAGATGCTGCTATATATAAACCAAGGCATACAAAACTATACAAAGTTTTCTTATATAGACCCCTATAATCAAACAAGAACAAATCTACTGCCAACCACTTCATACTGTGTTGTGCTTTGATAGTGAAGGAAAGCCAAGTTTTTAGCCTGGGTCTAGCCTGACTCAGGCCATAACTTGTGAGTCCTGCTATTCTAACCCTTTCTCTTGATCTGCTTTTCAGTATGTCTTAGAGTACACAGCTCAAAGCAGCAGGGGAGTTTCTTAGCAAAGGGCCACCCACTTGCATATTATTCCTTCCTTGCCTGTGACATGACACAAGAACAAAGTAGACATTAACCGCTACATTAAACCCAGAAGGAAAGTAATCAGTAACCTGTTATTCCCTTAATAAAGGGAAACACATGCAGTGTGAAATCCAGAAGACTAATCAATAGCCCCAGACAATGCAATGTGCCAAACAAATTGCAAATCAATTAGAATCCTTGTTTTCTTTGAAATGGTTCACTATACCTAAAGCAATTACTCGTTCATTAGACCTAATTTAACAGCATGACTGCCCTAGCAACAACTGGCAGCGTCTGGCTATCAAATGGAAGAATGGCAGCTTATTTCTGTCTGTCTGTGAGTCTAAAGCAAAAAAAAAAATTGAATTCCTTCATATGAGACAACTTTTCATTAGTGGGTAAAATATTTTCTGTGAAGAAAGAATTAAGTATTCTATTTGATTTAGTTGAGTTTGGTTTTATTAGCTAAGTAAGCGAATAGATGTAGACTTGCTTTGAAGAAATTCTGAAATTCTTCACATTTCAATAAGTTGCCATACTAAGATATGCAAGGAGAGGAACTTTTAAATCTCCTTCTATAAATCCTTTGGGATTTGGAAAAAAAGTACCTCCTATATATGTTTGTGTCAGCTGTATGCTGACCACAATTGCAATGGCGCAATAAGATTAGCATGGTCCAGCACAGGATGACACAGATTCATCAAATGGTCCATAATCCCTTTGATGGGCTCAGAGGGCATTCAGCATTTGATACAAATCCTCTTCATTGTCTTCCCTTGGCAGTGGATCAGGCCCCTAATGCCTTAACTGCAGGTTTAAAGTGATGTTTTTATATTTTGTTTCCTGCTCTATTTGGGTATATGGTAGCAGCATAGACATATGGGCCTTGAGAGATTTTTAAAGAAACTTGAAGTTTTTAATATCAGTTCCTTTCCCTCCCTGTAAACCTGAAATTTGTGAAACAAATTTCTTCCTCTTCCTCTGCTGTTGTGCACTAA
The DNA here is from genome assembly GCA_013399695.1 of Formicarius rufipectus. Lineage (NCBI taxonomy): Eukaryota > Metazoa > Chordata > Aves > Passeriformes > Formicariidae > Formicarius > Formicarius rufipectus. The sequence continues at coordinate 181,242 of VXAU01005106.1, read as the reverse complement.
AATCTTGAAATGGAGTCAGATGGCAGGAAACCACCTCCAGGACAGGTAACTAGATGCCTTGCCATGCTTGTACCATAGATATTTCTAGACCTTACAGTAAATAAAGGCAAATAGGAATGTTATGTACCTTTAGCAGGTTGGTATCAGAGCTTTTTACAGGACCTAAAGAAAGGTCTAAAGCTGACTGAGACTTTCTCCTTTTTACTATTATTGGAGCAAGGTATTACACAGTCAGGTACTCCAGGGTTAAAATAGTGCATGACAACCCGTCTGGGATTAAACCCACTACAATTTCAGCCTGTCAGTTTTAACCACTGTAGAAGACAAAAATGCTCACCTAGAGGGTTATTCTTAATGTTCACTATTTGAAACCCTTATATTGTCTATTGACCTTTAAAGCTATGACATTCTTCTATAAAATCCTTGTAAACTCTTCAGTGTATATACATGCGCATATATATAAATATACATAGCCTAAATATTTATAGACTATACACATATAGCCTAAATATATATGTATATATTTATAGCCTCAGTTGGAGTATATTTTGGTATTAATTGAAGTAATTTCTAATTTCCTGTGAATAAAAAAACCCTCAAAATTATTTTAGAAAGCCTTTAAACATTTCAGGGATATATTTAGTATCAAGTTGATTTAACTACTTTTAGAACAGCTACTGTTACAGGGAGCTGGAGCTGCTGAAACTGACTGTAAGTAGTTGTCTAAGGATATTAAACTTCAATGTTCAGTCTTGCCAGGCCTGGTAGACTTTATTTCTCTGTGTCTTTCCATTCTTTCTGGAACCGTAATACTCTCCCCCACTGCAGAGAGGATTAGTGAGTTAATATTTTAATTTTGAGAGGATAATATTTTTCTGGAAGTTTGCCTCTTATTTTTGAGGCAATGTAAGAGCTAAGTGCAATAATCATAGAAGCATAACAAAATAATCACAGTTTCATATTTTACCATATATACTTTGTCTGTGTCTGCATGTATATGCATATTGGACATTTTGCTGTAAATTCAGAGATGACTCACCATTCCTCATCGTACACTGACCCAACATAATTGAGCTTTGTCTGCTGGAGTTTAATCTGGTATTACAGACCCAAGTAATGCTCAGGGGTGGAACTTAGCTAGCAAGCACAGATATTGAGATCCTCTCTGTAAGACTTGGGTCTACTGAATCCAAGTATTCCCAAACTTTCTGGATTTTCTGCAGGCCAATCTTCTCCTTGGAGCACCGACTAAGGAGCCATGAAAGACACAGTAAAATCAACAAAACATCTCATTTATAGCCAGGCCAGGAACCTGGCTGGTGAGAAACTCCATGCAAATGAAATGTAGGTCAGTGAAGCCCACAGTGTATTTGATCTCGTGAGGATGTTTCTGTGTGCAATGCCCTGACACCTAGTGGATTACATTTAGACATTTCAAAAACTGCTGAGCAGATGATATTTTGGAATCTCTGTCCATCACACAAAAGGGCAGAAGCATATACTGGTAAAGGTGATGAATGTCCTGAATATGGAAAGCACCCACACACAAGCGTTAAGGGTCATTAATGCTGTTTCTTATTCTTTTAACAGCATGTTATGCTAACTTTACAAACTTGAGTAGGAGCCAATACTTTTTGCTCTGCAATCACATGCATATTATTGAGGGCTGTGACAGACATGCTGAAATATTTCAGTATTCTTAGAACTCCTTCCAGCTCTCTGGACTATACCTTTAGCAGGGTTTACTATTGCAGTTCCCATGTCAAAGGTAGCCACTCCTTTATCAGCTGTATCAGAACAGAATATGCATTTGTGCCTCAGTTCAGCTTACATTACTGCTCAAAATCTCATCTCAGAACTGCACATTATTTCTAAAGGCAAGATTCATTCCACTATTCTTTATCTAAAGCCTAAAAGTGAGACACCCAACCTGCCAGTCATTTAGGGTCCCTTTGCAGCTATGGAAGAGAGACAAGGAATTCCAGAGATTGTAAGACAATTGAACCTCACACTGTGCATACTGTGTATTTAATATTTAGATTAGTAGCAGATAATGCTCATGATATTCACAGATTACCCATACATTTCTGATATATAATGTCTAGTTAGACTCAAACATTTGTTACTAGACCACACCTTCCCTTGAAAAATAATACACTCCTGCTTCTGTTTGAAAATTTTTTCCGTTTTTTTTTGTTTGTTTGTTTTGGTTTGGTTTGGTTTGGTTTTTTTGTTTTTTTGTTTCTTCTTTTGGTAAGAATGTGGCTGGAGAGAATATAACTGGAGTATCTTTTCATCACTCAAAATAAACATTTTCTCTTGAGAACTTGAGAGTAACTGAAGACATTACCTTCAAATAACAAAGCATTTGTCATCTGTCTGACTCTTACTTATATAAAGACAATTCCTCAGCAGTCACATCTAAGTATTGCTTTTCTCATTCATGGCTGGCAATGCACACATAGGTGGCAATTGAAATCCTTTATTGTCTGTTTATTAGTGCTAGAAGAGATCTCAAGATGCCCTCACACTGATCTTCCAGCCTCGAGGCAGAATCGACTGTATCTTGAAGTTGATTAGGGAAGGAAATGTAATCTGTGTTTTGTGTTCTGGTAATTAAGCATTTTACAAAGATGTGGCTGTGGATAATCTGAAGAATGACTATGCATATACATATGTATGCTGTGATGAAGCATCTCTCAATGAAAGAAAGAACTGGTCCTAACAGAGCTGCACATGTCCCAGTCAATGCATACCTAAGTTATATTGATAATGTATGAGTCAAAAGGGGATGGGATTCATCTTCTCATAGTGGCACTGGCTCAATAGTGAAAAAAACTTACTTCAGTGTCTCAATGAATATATGTAAAGAAGAATCCAGAGGGATAGAATAAAGAGCATTCAGAAAGAGACTTTACTCTTTAACACTTTCCATATAATCCCACTCTTTATAAAAGGCTGTTTTCAGGCTATTGAAAGAGCTTCTTCCAGTCTATTGACAGGGCAATGACAGTCATCCAAATTGTCCTGTTGAATTAACTGCCTACACTGAAACTATTTCTTGTTTCCTAGTACGCAATTGGATCTTGAATAGCAAAAAAGTTCATATTTTTTGAAAACTTCTAGGGTATGAGTCTTGTTATCTATTTGAATCTGAGGCCACTCTGTCATCTTTGAAAGGTCATAGAGATCAGAGGGATGTCCATTATGACTAGTGAAGGGCAAATGCTGCATCCATCTTCAAAACAGGCTGAAGGGGACATCTGGGAAAGTGTGGGCCTTATTTTGGTCTCCAGGAAAATCACAGAGTGAGTCCTCCTTGAATGCACATATGGGTGTAGAAAGATGGTGGTCATTGGAGAGTCAGTAGTTAGAATCATGCTTTTCCAAATTGCTTTCCATGATGAAATGACTGGATCTGTAGATGAAGGAAGTGCAGTGGATGTCATTTACCTGGCCTTTAGCAAGGCTTTGGATAATCCCTTCAGTATCCTCGTATCCAAGATGGAATGTTAGGGTCTAGATTGTTGCATAAATAGACAAATAACTGGTTGGGTGATCAGGTTCAGCAGGTAGTGATTAATCATCCATGGTCCATCTGGAGGCTGGTATCAAATGGAGTACTACAGGACTGTGTCATGGGACCTCTCCTGTTAACCAGTTTTGTTGATGATCTGAAGCAGATGGCAGAGTGCTCTCCCATCAGATGTGAGAGGACACCAAACTGGCAGGACCCCGTGATGCACTTGAGGGCAGGACTGCCACGTGAAGTGACCCAAGATGGGCTGGAAGAAGAAGCCAATGGGAATATTATGAAATTTGATGAGGACAAATGCAAAGTCCTGCCTTAGGAAGGAAGAGCCCCTTGAAGCAAGTAAGGCTGGGGGCTGCCAGGCTGGACAGCAGCTCTGCTCTCCAGTAGAGGTGGTGGTCTTGGTGAGTAGTGAGCTCAACACAAGCTCTGAATATGTGCCCCTGTGCAAGAGCATCCAGGGCAGTAGAAAAAGGAATACATCCAGTAGACTGAGGAGGGTGATTATCCTCCTCTACTCATCCCTAAGAGACCACATTTAGACACTCTGTCCAGTTTTGGGAGCACCAGTAACAAAAATGGTAATGGTCAGCCCGAGGAAGTACAGCAAAGTGCGACAGAGATGGTCAAGGGCTGGAATATTTGCGCTGTAAGGAGAGGCTGTGGGACTGGGGCTTGTTCAATCTGGAAAAGAGACAACTTTGGAGGGATCTAACAGCAGCCCCGCCGTATCTGTAAGGTGGGCATTGCTTCTGTGGACTGACCCACCAGCCTTACCTCAAAAGCCTCTGGTATCAGCTTTGGGAAGGACAGCTGTCAGTGAAGACAGTGATGCTGGGAGGGTCATTCAGCTCTGTATAGAGGAGCGGGAATTTGGTTAGTGCTGCCACACAATCAAAATAACATCCTGTAGCAAAACAATCAATTAAAGACCTGA
>VXAU01005106.1:155565-176698 GCA_013399695.1 Formicarius rufipectus | reverse complement strand
AAAAATATGTATTTTGAATTAATAAGCACAGAAGAGAATTTTGAACTAGTACACAGGGAGAAAGTACTTCTAGAAACATCAAGGTAAATTAACTCATGACAAATCCAGAGTAGTCAACAATTTAGGAAATTACAAACCCTCACTATGAAAGACTTTCCTTATATTCTTAAGATTTCAGTTTCATTTAATTTTTTTAAATTTTCCCCTGTTCACTGCAATCAGTAGAAATTAAGTGTACTTAGTTAGTCACAGAAGTTACTCAGCACTTTGAAGAATTGACACAACCACACACTCTCTGAGAGATTCTGGGCATCTGGGCAAAGATTTTTAATTGATCATCTCTCAAAGGTGCGGTATCTTGCCCAGGGCAGGAGTTATTTGAAGGTCATGGAAATTTATAATCCATACTACAAGGATACATGATATGACAATCCACCATAAAATATACTACACTATTAAGAAAAGGTAAAATATTTACCTTAGACAAAAGCAAGATTGTATTCAGTTCTGTTTATGATGTTTCCAGAGTATCTGTGCCCTAAATACCTACTCGCCATCTTCATTGTTATTGCAACAAAAATTAAAAATTAACACCAGATACTTGAATAAGAAGTGAACAATACTTGCAAACTAATTAAAACAATTCAAACTAATGCAGATTACACCTGATAACCACAGATAAAAATACTTGGCAAGAGTCTATTCATATAAATAAAAATCACTTTAGAACAGCCATTACATTTCATATGCTTACTACTAAAGTATTTCAGTTTTCATAAAAATGCGCATATCTACACATAGGTGTATGAAAAAATGATCTGTAATAAAGAGGAATCTCAATGCAGCATAAAAAATTACAACAAGTTTCTTTTTCTAAGATTTCACATTTGCATATACTTTTTCAAAACCTGTGTATGTTTGTGTTAACAATTTTTTCATTTTCTTTACAAAATTATGTTTTAAAAGTACGTATTCAAGCATTTGAATGTACCTAACATTTTTGCAAAATGGTGCATAGAGGAATTCAGACAGTTAACTTCTCTGCCCGTGTTTTTAAAAATGTTGTTCTATCATTGGTTATTAATGAGCAAGTTTATTATTATTCTGTTAGCTTGGTTCTGTGAATTTTCCTGTACCAGTAACATTGCATGAAAAACTTAAAATCACTGAAAAATTCAGGGTGATTTAAGACAGCTGTCTTGTAGCAGACTCTGACTTTTGAGGATGACTTTATGCATTAAAAGGCAGGAAAAATTCAGCTTGAGCATTATAGTGAAAACTAAGAAGTAGGGAGGTTGTAATATTTCAGTGAAGATGGAAGCAGTAAGGTTTTACATATATAAACTACTATTTGTTTCCCTTTTAAGGCAATTATTCAAATTGTCTGCCAGTGTTCCAACAAAAAGAAATAAAATTAACTATTATAATAACAAACTTAAAGATCCTCTCTCATTATAATTTTTCACATACCAGTTCATATTTATGACTGATAGCATTTATGACACCCATGAGAATGCTTTGAATGGTTTTTTTCTAGCAAGGAACTCATCAAAAATGATTAAGGAGATTTTCTATATGTGATATATTTCCCTTTACTGCAGCACATGCTTCAGAGACCTGATTACTGGTAAAGCACAGATGAAAGCTATAACAGAATGGTGGTCAAACAAGTGGAGCCTATAAAGTATGCACTCCTCTTTTGTTTGCTGCTATACAAAAAGTGAATAGACAAGCCCTTTTGCAAACTTGTAGAGGACCAACTTTTTCCCTACCCCCCACTCCTGGGAATAAGCCATTTTAATTATTGAAGTTTTTTTGTTTAATCTTCCACCAACAAGTAATATGAATATTTTATACAACACTGATGAATGCTTAACTAATACAGTTCTTCATACAAATGCAAACTTCCTTTTTACTGGCCTCTGGTGACTATGCATCTAGTGCCAGAGTGGCATCATTCAGCTCCAGTTGCTATAGCATTTTCAAGAACCTCTCTGTTCTTGTCATAAATTATCTTTAAGTGAAAAAAGCTCCAAGGAGGTCTGCAGCAAACTGTATCATATAATGGATTTCTAAGCTGCAGTAGAAAACACTCATCTTACTTATATTCTTCTACCATCGATTGTTTAGTGACCCTTCTTTGGGATACAGATGAGCATAACCCTGAAAAATGTTTGTGTTGTCTTTCTCTTGTTGGCAGCCTGCAGCCAGCATGATCTAATAAATATTGGCAGGACCAAATGAAATAATATAGAAGAGCTTCTCTTCTTTAAAGTCCATAGACCAAGAGACTCTTGTCACTTGTTAATATCTCCATCAAACAGTGAAGTGTTAACATATGTGATACGACCACGCAATCAAGTAAGGACCGATTTGTTGACTAATTAAACCAACACAACAAGCTCTTTAGCACCTACAAGTGACAAGTTTAGAGCAGGCAAGTGGAAACTCTCAATTGAGTCCCCTTTATGAGACTATCATGCCAAATTCAATTCTGACTGAGTAGTATTTGAATGTACTTGACTTCCACTATGTGCTGACATGCTTACAATAATTCATCATGTGTGACAATAGCCCAATATTAGAGATTTATGATATATACAAAACAGTTACAAATGAAATGTAGCCCTAACATGTGTCTGCTTTACTTATCCACAGCCTATTGATATTATAATTAATGGTCAATTACTTAGGGATAGAGAATAGAAAATAGTCATTACCAGTTTCAGTCATCATCTGTTTTTGGCAAATTCTGGAAGTAAATGAAACCATTTTCATAGTGTTTGGCGGTTGCTGGAAAGTACACTGTTCCTCACTGTTGTAATAAGGAATGGGTTTTCTATCTATTCTACAGATGAAGAGTTATTTTAGGATCATAGTATTTCTTTTATTATTACCATAATGTAAGTATGTTTTGAAAAGTGAATCTGGGAAGAAGAAAATATGGTGAACACTGCATGTGAATATTTTAGAAGCACTGCTAGCACCGGCCAATTTTACACACAGACACAAACTCAAAACCAACCAACCCCCAAAGCAATTTAAAAATGTAAATTCAAATTCCTTCCACTGGAAAAGAAAGGCACGCAAGTGAGCACTTTCTGTGGATCTTTCAGTTTTAGGTCCTGCCTAAATACTGAGAAGATTACTGTGAGTCTAATAGTCCAGTTTATGGGGAAATTCAAGCTACTGGGAAAAAGAGATCTGAATCACTTTTGGGTCACTGATTGTGCAAGTGATTATGAATACTTTCCTTTTAAAGATTAATAGTTGCCCTGAAACCAAAGGGACTATTGATACACTGGAAATTATGAATATTATTTGTGTGTGTTGCAGTATGTGCACCCCTGTCTTTAACAAGCAGCAACCAAAAGCCCAGATCCTCCCAGGTTCTTGGAGTGCTCATTCCAAGGTTCAATATACTTCTCACTAAACTTTCAGCCCTGAGGGAGAACTGGGGCTTTCCATGATCATAGAGATTCAGATACCAAGAAAAGTATTTTCAGGGATCAACCAGATGGTAGTCACCTTCCTAAGCTCCCAGGGAGACATCTACATAGAAGAGGCACTTTCCTGGCTCACCTGTTGAATCCAGTTGGTGGGCCAGAGAAAAAGTTGCCCTTAGTTAAGTATCCTCATCTATAAGCCTTCCCTGGAGGGCACTCAAAAAAAAAGTACACTTATGGGCCTGGCCTAGAGAAAACCACACCTTCTGCAATACAAGCTTTTTATAATCTCTCAAACAAGGAAATGAAGGCAGGAAGACATAAGAGGAATTCATAACAAGCAGAAGTAACCTGACTAATGTTGCTGTTTTAAAGACATGAGCTGGTGTGCCGTGGGCCTTTTAAACAGATGCTTGTAGCAATGCAAGAATGATATAGAGACTCTGTTGGTTTTGGTGTTGGCACAACTTCGCTTGAAAGGAAAGGGGAAGAAGGAGAAATAACCCTGGATTTATATCCAGCAAATTGCTCTAACCATTAATTTCACCACTGATATTTGCACAGTGCTTTGACATAATCAATTAGAAGAACTGCAGAATAATTTTTTTCTGCCTCAGAAACTAGCAGTGACAAAAGGATTTCTTTCCAACACCAAGGGATAATAATTTTAGTGGTTCCATTTATACATTACTGCTAAGCATCTATTATCAACTAAACTTCTAATATGAGCTTTTTATATCTGTAAGATTGTAAGGTTTGTCCCTAGATTTACATGTATTATTTCTCAATATTCCCAAATTACTTTAAAATTATAACCAAATACATTAAAACCCCTAATTCATCAAACATAAGAAAGTAAATCATCAGAATTTCAAATAATAAAGATCTGGAATCTAGATATATATACTTTATTTCACAAGTATAATAATTCATAATTCAAAAAGAAAAGTTGTGATTCATTTTTTGTTGATACTAGTATAAAAAAAGCAATAATATAACACTGAATTAATACAATTTAACTCCAAGTTTAACATATAAATTAATTTAGATATTTTATTACCTAAAAGCATGAAAGTATTAAATGAAAATGCAATTATTTTAGTAACCTTAAATGAGATACCTGTGTTGATACCTGTATCTCCAGAGAAATCAATGCAATTTCAACAAGAGAATTGTATCACATTGAGTTGTTTCATATAATGCCATTGAAATGAAAGAGGTTCACAAAGGGTTGATTAAATTTAAGTGGAAGAAATACAATGAGCAAAATTCATCACTGGTGTAATTCTGTTGTGTCATGCAGTTCCACCATGAATGCATAGGCCCATGACAATTTAAATTTTCTCTGCAGTCTGGCAACTGAATTAGCTGAATTAAAATCCTTTAAATCATAAAAATACCAACAAGCAAAAATCCAGTCCCTGTACCCATATTATACAAAGCAAACTGAATTTAAAGAAAAATACACTGAAAGAATGTTAATAATTTGATTTGCTAAGACAAGAATATGTATAGAGAAAGTTTCATCACTAGTGTACACTGAAGTCAATATTGGTCTTATAGGTCACATCAAAAGTGTTTCAAATCTGTCTAAAGATACCCTCCTTATGACAAAGCTACTATTATTGAGACAATCCTATCTACTCTTTTTCTTTCTTTATCATGTATTTAGGGAAGAAGAGAACATGAGAGCTTTTTAATAGAATTTTTAAAACTGTCCTTACAGGTTATTCGTAAAAGCGAAGTCAACAGGAACTACAGATGGTCATTGTACCAGGACTAGGCATTTCATTTTTTTCACAATTTATTATGCGTAAGATCCATCAGTTGCAGAAGCAATTGAAAAGATGGATCAGTAAAGAGTATCTAACTACACCCTATAGGATTTATGTTTACAGTTGCTCACATATGTTTAATAAGTGAAGCTATTTTGAAATGCAGCTAATACTAGAGCTTCTTGCACCCAGCCTATATTCATTATGAAAATGTATATGCATTTCCCCTCATTGGATTTGAATGTAAGATCCTCAGAGAAAAGTAGTTCTGTGAATATCAGAGTTAGGAAACCTGGTCCTAGGGTCTCCCTCCTATGTTCACCTTGATGTCTTGTGGTTTGCTGGCTGATGTCCCACAATCTTACTTGAACCCCTACCCAGCTGCCTAATTTTATGTATCTCCTGCTCAGCTTGAATCTGAAATCACTCTTGCAAGAATTCCAGCCTTTCTGTATAATTTCATTGAAATCAGACTACATATTGAGGAGTTACTAAGGAGAGTGGGGAGCAGGAGGAGGAGAGGTAAAGCAGTTACACAAACCTTTTTCACCTATAGAAAAAAAAGCTAAAAATCCCCCATATTATTTGGGCTTCCATGACCTCAGAAAGTCCATTTCTTTAACAGTTAACTGATACAGGTCAATCAATATTAGTGTATTTTAGGATGATTTTCAATCCACTGTTTAAAATGAACTAAACATTGGAGAAATCATTTAACACATTTTCAGTATACTGCACAGGATTGTGCTATGGAGTGAAGAAGTTGCGAGACTAGAGCACATAAAGGTTGTCTTCTAGATTTTTGTCTGAGATGTTTATGTGAAGACTTTTTGCATTCTCGGGAAAATATTGGGGTGTATCTCATAAGGAATGAAAAACCAGGTCATTAGGATCATGGTTGAAAGGGTATCGTGAACTATAGTTTTCTAAGTACAGTGATCTTTACTTTTAAGAGACAGAATTGTTGAGTGTGACAAAAATTGAGTAAGCTCATGTTAGATCAGGATCAGATTTTGTATTTCTGCTCCCAACTTGACTCAAAAATATTGCATAGTCTGTTTTGTCTAATATCTATATAAAAACAAAGAATACGTCAAATACTGTATTTTTTCACACTATTTTAGATACATAGTGCCTTGTAGAATTTCCTTATTTCACTTATACCAGTTTTGTAGTTGAATAATGTATCAGTTTCAATGAAGCTATACCTGGTTTCCATTGATAAAGATTAATTTCTGACTGACTATGTTGGCAAATGTCATCAGGAGAACCCACAAGTCAATGGGTAAAACCAAAGGCATCAGATCAAACAATTCATAATTTCTATTACCTATAACACGCCAGTCTGAGTATGTAAACTTTTCCCTGGCAGATTTGTGAGCATATTGGACAGCTCTACCTTGGAGAGTGGCAAGACCTGCTAGAGGAGTGTTAACTGTCTAATTTTAATGTGTCACTAACGTCTCTGTCACAGCCCTAAATATCCTGGATATCAGCCTGCATTTCCACCTTGCTGTCTCTCTTCCCTTCTCCACATTCTTAGTTTCCTTTATTAGACTCCCACATAGCAGCATTGTACTTTGATCAATGTGGAGCAGCTTTAAAACTCAGGCTTGCATTTGTGACAAGGAAAGGAAGAAGTAAGAGATATGGTAATTCAGAATGACACAGTTCAATGGCTCCAGTAAATTAACTATCTCTCAATAAATGTTGAATAGTGTTGCTATGAACTGATTGAAATGGGTCTGTACACACATGGGAAGTTCCAGCAGTACAGTGTACCTTGGGCATTCAAACCACATATTTGCTATGCCCTTGGGTAGTCTTATGAACCATGGTGTATATCCATTAATGCCACTGGCACCACATGGACATGTTGTAGTGTGAAGTCTTGCCTGCCCTGAAATCAAAAGGAAAAACATGATTGACATAAATGGTGGCTATAGTTTCTCATTGGTTTAGCTCCCCTCATAACCCACTGCAAGTCATGGGAGTCCTGCTGATTGGAATGAAGTTCCTATATGCTGTGCATGTGGCCTAGTCATAGAACCACAGATTATGCCAAGATGGAAGGGACCCATCAGGATCAAGTCCAACTCTTAGCCCTGCACAGGACCATCCCCAAGAGTCACACGATGTGCCTGAGAGAATAATCCAAACACTTACTGAACTTTATCAGGCTTGGTGCTGTGACCACTTCCCTGGGGAGCCTGTTCCAGTGCCCAACCACTATCTGGGTAAAGAACCTCTTTCTAATGTCTAACCCAAACCTTTCCTTACAGAACTTCGGGCCATTCCCTTGTGTCCTGTCACTGGTCACCACACAGATCAGTTCCTGCCCATCCTCTTCCTCTTCTGAGAAAATTGTAGACTGCTATGAGGTCTCCTCTCAGTCTCCTCTTCTCCAGCTGAACAGACCAAGTGACCTCAGCTGCTCTTCACACAGCTTCCCCTCAAGGCCCTTCACCATCTTCATTGTCCTCATTTGGATGCTCTCTAAGAGCTCTATACCCTTCCTATATTGTGATCAAAACTGCCCACAATATTCAAGGCAAGACCATACCAACCAGAACCCCCAGGTCCCTTTCCATGGCACTGCTTTCCAGCATCTCATTCTCCAGTCTACGCAAACATCCAGGGTTGCCCTATCCCAGGTGCAGAATCCAGCACTTTTCCCTTCTTGAACTTCATATAGTTGGTGATTGCCCATCCCTCTAATCTGTTGTGGTCTCTCTGCAGGGCCCCCCTGCCTTTGTGGGAGTCAGCAGCTCCAAGTCATCTGCAAACTTGCTTTATATCCCTTCCAGTCCTGCACCCAAGTCATTAATGAAGATGTTGAAGAGCACTGGGCACAAGACGAGCCCTACAGAACCCCAGTAGTGACAGGTCATCAGTTTGATGTCACCCCATTCACTACTACTCTCTGTGCTTGATCCATGAGCCAATTGCTCACCCACCACATGATGTGTTTATCCAGCTGTGCTGGGCATTTTGTCCAGAAGGATCCTGTGAGAGACAGTATCAAAAGATTCACTGAAATCCAAAAAGGTTTCATGAACTGGCTTCCCTTTATCAACTAGGTGGGTTTCCTTGTCGTAGAAGGAAATCAAGTTTGATAAGCAGGACTTTCCTTTCATGAAACAATGCTGGCTGTGGCCAATGATTGTTTTGTCTTTCAGGTGTTTTTCAATATTTCCCAGAAAAATCTTCTCCATAACTTTATATCAGGCACGGAAGTGAGTCTAACAGACTTGTAGTTCCCAGGTCATCTTTCTTGCCCTTCTTGAAAACTGGGACAATGCAGCAATGTCAGTGGGCTACCAGCAATGCTTTAAGCTCTATGCAGAAGCTTTGAAGAAGTAGTACCTGGGAAGAAAAATTGTATAGATATTAGAACTGGTCTTGATCTGCTTTAGTTCTTATCAAAACAACTGTGGTTTCATGTACATAAATAAATAGATTGCAGTAACTGTGGCATCTAAACACCATGTCTGCAAGTCCCTGCTCCTGAGGTGTCATCTCCATTGCCCTGCTTGGGCTTATCCCCTCCATGGAAAAAGAGGACAAAGATACCATTTCAGACAGTCAGCTTGAGATGTCGGCACATGACCTTTCTGCTTTATTATTACAGCAGCAGTAACCTTTGTCAGAAAGGCTCAGGAACATCTGTATGTGGTTACACCTAAAAAGAGATCAGTAAGATTTGCCAGTGACATCTTCCAGTACCTGCAGAGATGCTTCCTTAACTGAGCTTCAGCTCAGCCCTGAATCTGAAACATAAATAACGCTCATGTAAATAACAACCAAAGTGATATTTTATGGACTGTGGTTTTGTGCTTATTTGTTTTAATTAATCGGACCTTGAAACTTAATAATAGAATTCCAGCAACCAGATACTGGTTTTTTAGTAGCGCTGAGCTCATGTTTAAAATCCTTCACCTCTGGAATCGAGATAAAATATTGTTTATGTCACAAGTGAAAATGAGTTCAGTGACATGAACCTACTAGTATGAGACTTCCATCTCTTCAATAAGATTGTTGGTTTCTTTTAAAGTGAAGGCTAGGGATTTGAACAGTAGGGATGTTTAAGCCCAGGACTCAGGTGCATTAGAATAACCAGAGGATACTCAACAGTTTCCATTTCTAAAAAATTATATTAGATTTTGTGAGACAAAGAAATCAATGTAGGACTCTAATCTACAAAACAATTAACATTCATACAGCAAAACCCTTAATATATGCTGCTACTGAGAGAAGAAATCTAAGATACAGAGGTGGACTTAATTGCTCCTATCGTCTTTAATGTATCCAGCACTATCTCCCCACTTTCTAAATGGAGAGTGAGACAGAGGATTCGGGATCCACTTCTGCAGACGGCAGTAAGCAACTATGGTAGTTTAAGACATTGTTTGTCCCATCTGGTCTCTTGTCTCCTTTGCCCGAGGCTGCTGCCACCCTTGCAGGAAGAGAGGGGTTGGAATCAAGTATGTGCTCATTCCCCAGCTGCTGCACTTCACATTCTAGTCAGCGCAAACTTCAACAGCCATGAAGTTAATAGACAAAGTTGAAAATTAGAATGGTGGAGGTACAGTCACATATTCTTTGACATTTCTATGACAGGGTTAGTTACCTGCAGGAGAGGGGTGAGGCAGAGAGCTACAGTGCTGAAGTGCAAAACTACCTCAGCAGTGCTAACCAAAACTTACTCTTGAAGCTTGACAATCTAACTCTACAAAGGGACAACTATGACTCCTTCAAAGCCCAAGATTAAAATCCTCAAAATCCCTGTTTGTCCATGAAGTGTCTTTCAAAAAACACCTGATTTTCTATTTTCCTGGGTCTACAAGTGCTGGGATGCCCAGTATATCCACCTTGACAGTGGTAAACTACTCCATTACCCTAAGCCATTACCAGAATTTACAAAGTGTTCCCCTATCCATCATGCCTGGGTCTTGTTCATATAGATCTCACAGAGAACACTTAATAGACTAAGGTCTGCTAACATAGGCAGGAAAGAATACAGTGCCTTTCATAACACAAAGGAATAGGTAGAGGATTGTGATACATTATGGGAGATTTTTATTCATATTCTTTCCAAGATGAAGATTTCAGAAGTCCACCTCAAAGTACTAGAAAGCCATAGCTTGTTCCAGGCTTGGAGATCCCTCTGTCTTACAGAGCTATGATGGACAACCACCAGAGGAAAGCAGCACAAAAAACGACAGGATGCAATTCTTCAACTTAGTTGACAAGGCAACAAAAATGGGAGAGGGAAACAAACAGTTGGGGTTTAATGCCTCCTCTGTTGGCTATTTATGTATTTTATACCAGGAATTTACGGGAAAAAAGTGCATTTTGTGAATAGAGTTCTGGTGGACATCAATAGGAAGTTTCCCAGCTCAGATAATGCACCAACCATCCGACTGTGTTTTCTTTCTGAGCAAGATTTTTACAACAAAACTACTCAGTAACATCAGTTCCCAGATCATGGCCAGCATTGTCCATGATAAAGTCCTTAATTTTTAAAGTGTAGCTAGAAATGAAGAAACCTAGCATGTTGTATTCTTAGTCCTACAAATTTATTTGTCCATCTGTAGTATTAGGGATTAAACACCCAATTCTTGGGAGTCTGACCTAAGAGAAGATATCAAACACCAAGTAGGATTTCTTACTCATAAGGAAAAAATTATAGAGCAAGCTGAAATGAAGGGGTGTCACATTGAGAGAGACATAGTTTGTTTCATTCAAGGAATTAATACCAAGACTATTTTTGATTTTGAGACCCTGCCTAAACTGATGTGGGAAGACTGCTGTATGTCTATGCATATGCATATTCTATTTGGCAACACACTCAATACGGCACTCAGCCACCTACTAAATAATAGAACTTAAAAATGGAAAATCAAATGACAGAAAAAGCTATTTCCAGGTATTTAATCAAAGGGAGGATCAGAGTACAAAGCTCAAGAAAGGCCCAGCACACAACTCTGGCTGAACTGTCACTCTACAGCAGGCTTCAAACATCTGCATTACTTTGACTGAAATACCATGAATAATTTATAATAGAATACAGAATTTAAGAAAAATAGATTTTAAAAAAATTAATACTCCACAATAATCACCTGGCTTCATGTTTACTAGTGAGGTGCTCTGGGGTAGAAAACATTGTTAATTTTATGAACCTTTGGAGATGTTTCTTTTTAAAAATTAACATTTCAGCTTGATATTATTTTAGTATTTACCACTCGGTATTGTCTTAGATGTCATCTTGGCAAAGGGCTCCTAAACAACTGCCACTTTTAGCACTGCTGCCAAAAGGCCCCCTTTCACAATAAAGCATGCTGTGCTTTGGCAGGAAATCAATAAAGTGAAAATCTGTTCTCATCATCCATACATTTACCATCACAATCAACAATCAAAGGCAAGACCTGGGTTCTTTATCCACAGGCTCCAGCCTCCCAATTTTCTGCTATGAAAGGCAGCATAAATTAGAACCCTTGGTTCCTGTTAGCTGGGCTTAATGGGTATGATTTATGAACCATTAAATGAGGTTATGTAAATTGATCCTTAGCAGAATGCTAGCACACAGGTGACAGGTGCAGTACATTTGAATGATGAGTCCACAAGGGTTCTGTACAAATCAGATTTCAGTGACATTCAGTTTTAGGAAGGAGAAATATGTTGTCAACAAGGAAGTGATTTAAATAGTGCCCTGGGTTTGTCAGCAATTATGCTTTTCTTCTTAATTGCTGCAAACTATATAAATTCTAATAGGAAATAAATTACTGATTTACCAGTTAATGACAAGGGGGTATAGACAAGAATGGTTTAAATATTAAAAAAAATAAATTTCCTTGTGAGGCCATATTCAGTAATGATCTCATTTATGGTATTAAAGTTAACAGATGCTTTAAAGTCACACTGTAAACTTTTACACAAGCTAAGTTATATTGTTTTTATTGCTAAGCTAAAGGAAATAGGGGTTTTTTTGCTACAGCAATGGATGTTCTTAAAAGGATGCAATCATATATTTACATAGAAATAAGGATAAATTTTGCTTGTTGTTTTTGCCTTTTTTTTTTTTTGTCTTAATTACCTTGTCAAAAATCAGATTACCTTAACTACATTTAAAGTATTCTGCCTTACCCTGACAGGACTTTTATATTAATGATGAAAATAATCAAAAGTAATGAACTGATGTTTGAGTCAATTCCTTCTCATTGCTATCCAAAATGACCATGAGGATTGACTGACTGCTTTATAATAATGTTTTGATAGGAAAGATAGGTTTGCTGTTGTACTACATTTAAATCAGTGTCATCATTGCTCAGGCTACTTTGGTCTGGGTTGCTGGGTTCTTGGAGAACTAGATGTATTTGTGTGATTTTTAAGTCCTGCTTTTCCCTGATCTGGTTAATAGCATGTTCTAACTGGTGGCCTGGCACGCCTCTGCTAAATGAATGTTTATATCTTTGGAATGAAACTAAATGAAATGAAACAGCTATAAGAATGAAATAGCATGGATACGCCTGTGTGTAACTCAAGGTTTTGAGGGCAGCAGGTCTGGAGGAAACATCGTACAAGCAGCTACTCAAAACATAAGATAGTAGGATGGTGCGAAAATACTCTCAGAGGCTTAGCTTTTCATCTGTAGAAGAAAATATACAAGGTGAGAGGGAACCAGTTAAAAGACAAAATATCAGTTACTCGGGAAGCCTACTAAGATCAAAGACAAACGGAGCAAACTCAAAATACTAACTTGTGTCTGTCTATTTTTGTCAACATGTTCATTGGCTGTATATTTCCTGCCTTTTTTTTTAAATGTTTTTTTCCCAAAATTCAGTGGAGTGTGTTCAAGCAACAAGCATCAGTTGCTAATTGAATTAGCCTCTCCTATTGTGTTTTACTTCAAACGAGATTCCCTTCAAGGCTCAGCTGCTTACTCATTGCATTGTTCTGCTCAATGCTCATATGTCTCTGGCTGCAATACTTCCCCTTTCACAGAAGCTGTCACTTTTATTTCTGTGAAGAGGATCATCAAGAGTGAGTCCAGAGTGCATAGTGCTTTTGGGGGTGTGGAATGCAAATTAAAAGGATCACAAGGTTGCAGTGTGGGTAATGCAGAAAAAGCATTATGCAGTTTCCACTGGGGAGATGAAGTACTGGGTTTTATTCTAGGTATTAAGGAAGAATTCCACAGCCTTTCTATCAATAATTTACAACAAAGCTACATTGAAGGATTGTAAAAGACAAGCCCTCAAAAGCTAAGGAAAACCACACTTCATTTATCTATATTAAGCTCATTTAGTGTCTTCTGTGACTACATTGCAAAACTGCCTTCATCATACAGGATCTGATGGTGCTTTAGAAGGTCCTACTTCTGTTTCACACCTACAGAAGCGACTGCGTACACAAGGACAAGGCAGTTGTTCTTAAGGGTATTAGCCTGATCAAATCAAAGTTATCCTCTCCCAACACACAGCTTGCCTTAGGTTGCCACCTTTAAATTATCATCACAACCACAATCTTATAACAAAATTCTCAGATTTTCTTTCCCATGTGGCCATGCCTCATTCAGTGTATGAGAAGGCTGATCTTCATGGAACAGGTTACTGCTGAATTTTTCTCTCTGTCCACTCTGCCTTCTGTATATCACACTTTTTTTTCTGACAGTTTCCTTGTTCACTGGCAGGGACAAAGAGCAGTTGCAGCAGTAAGAGTACAAGAGGGGAAAAGATGTCTTGGACTTCTGAGACTTCCTCCAACTTCCAGTCATTGTCTACTTAGATAATTAGAGAGTTGCAAGTGATTTTTCTGTTTATTAAATTCTGATGGATTTGTTTTCTGTATAGTTGTCCCAACTTCTCTTGAACCTACATAACCTTTATCAAGACACTCCAGGTGTCAGCTCCTCTCCTTCTGCTTAGTTTGAACATGAAGCTGTGTGCAGAAAATCGAGTCTTAGGGAGGAGCTCTATTCATGGTGAAGCACTGCACCAGAATGAGGATTTTAGTTTCTTGCACTTTGGATTTTATATTTTAATACAAAACAGTTTCTTCATATGGTACAGAAACAGTCCCAACTATGCGCTGAATGTATCTATCAAGACATGAGTAAGTGACTTAAATCCTGATATTTCCTTCTATAAAATGCCCTATGGGCATTCCAACTGTATTCAGTTTGGGTGTCAGTGCCTGAAGTAGCATAGCTCCAATAACTGGCTATTGTAAGAAAGGAGGCAGCATCCCATCATTTTCCTACTGAAAATGAAAATAAGATGGAACCCTGAACTGCATTTTGTAGAGATCTCTGGTCAGCTTTGGGAAGAATGGAACTCTTGACATTTCCTGGAGGCACATTTTGTACTGGAGTGGATCTCAATGCCAAAGATCCTTGAGCTAGCCAATATTGGCCTGAACTAGTATACCCACACAAAGCAGAATACATTTAGGTATAGTTTGCAGATCAGGTTTGAAAGTAATCTGGTTGGGCTAGGGCAACACAGTGCTGCAGGAATGCCAAACCCCATAATTTTGCATTACTGTAACCACAGAAGTCAAATCCTGCAAACTTGGTCCAGAGGTCTTTGTGTCATGATAGTGGAAGAAACATATGATTTAAGTCCATTTTATACCTAGTTTTCTGTTCTTCACAAACACTAGGACCTGTGCTGCTCTTTCCCTGAGGGGTGACATTATCCTTCCTGTATTCCAGATGGGCAATAAAAAGTAAATAAAAGGTGTATCCCATGGGTACAGCCTGATTGCCCAGCAAAGAGGACATGTTTGTGACTACTTACTGAAGCTTTTGCACCAGATTTATGGGTTTATTTTGAATGAAACAATGCCATGGAAGAGGGATTGATGCACACCCCTTTTTCATGCCCTTCTGCAAAGAGTTCTCCAGTATAAAAGCACTTAGAAATCCTGTAACATATTTAGGCACTACTATTAAAGCCCAAATTGACAGTGACAAATAAATATGTGTTATCTGGTTTGAAGGAACAAGGACCTAATTTCATTCTATATTAACTTTCCAAGGCACTTCATTTTCACAGTAAAGTTTCAAAGGTCTCTAAGATGCAGCAGTCAGAGCTTGATACAACAGCAGAGCATAAATGTGATATTTGAAAAAGTGACAAAATAAAAATTGCATCATTTTGTGAAAAGGATGGCTTGTGTTGCCTCAGCATCACACAGGAACTAAATGGCAGAATTTGGGATAAGAAGTAATTCATTAGGACAGCATTTCATTGCCTTAGTCATTAGGGTTCTAAGTCTTTTCCTACAACTCACTTTCTCATTGAGTACATGTGCTTTCAGGTGTCAGCAATAATAATATAGACTTACTGAGGAGGCAATATCCTGAAGCATGTAACGTGAATTAATCCTCAGAGTAACCCCTAAGTACAGTGAATTGAGATTAAGATTTCTCATGCTGGGAAAGCTTACAAAATCATAGAATTAAAGGGTATATTACTCTTAAAATATACACTCTTAAAAATAAGGCATTCTTAATTTTGGTAATCCTTACTTGGAGTGTTTGATTATATGACCTTTATACAATGCTTTTTATGTGGATTAAAAAAAAAAAAAAAAGGCTTCTTTATATTTTCCCAGATTATAAAATCTTAGACTTTGGAAAAACAAGTTTTTCATTGTGTTTCATTGCACTACTCCACAGGGAACAGGTTCTTTAACTTGACTGAAATATTTAGGGCCTCAGAACATTTTGCAGCTGAGTGAAAGGTGGATAAGAAGATCGTTTGAAGTTCTGGCCCCTCGGGCTCCCATCTCATGCAGACAGCTTCTCCCATTGCTCTTCCTCATGTCCCCAAAGTCTTCTTTTTTTCCTCACTGTCTCATTTACACTGACTGTCACTACTCTCATCTTCCCATATCCAGTTTCTGTCCTGTTCCTAACTACTTTCTGTTCTCCAGTTCCTCTCGCTTTATTCATCCTACTTCATACTTCATGTTGCCACATGTTACTTGCTCTAAAATACCTGGAAATCCCTGAGGTTTCCTGCTCTCAGCTGAAGGGCCAACCATTGCAAAAGACACCTCTCCCAGCCTCCACCAGCTCTGTTCCAGGTTTACAGTAGAGAATATCTAGATCGGTACATCTTATAAAGGCTCAAAAGTCACAGAGCACTTTCACTATGAGGCTGAGGACTACGGAAGTCCTAAGGTCTGATCTTTTAAAGTATACTGTCAAAGGGTTGGTGTCCTAGATCCTGGGCATTTCTGCTTGAGCCAGGACTCCAAGATCTCACCAGGCAAACCCCATTAGAGACAATGCAGAAGGGTCCCTTCTCCAGAAAAGAGACTGGAAAACTGACACAGTTTGTCGAAATTGCTAAAGAATACATAAAAGGAAAAAAATTCATCCTAACAAATTTAATTGCCTAAAATGCCTTCAGCTTTGTCTTCTGAATTCTTTGATTTCTATGTACTCTGCCCTGGTCACAACATCATCTCCCATGGGGAGACCTACAGGTTTCATCCCCACAAAGGATGAAAGGCTGAGACACAAACCAGGCTACTATGAAACCATTCCAATGGGAGCATTTCAGTGTGGTTATGGAAGAGCAAGAGATCAGGCCCATTGTCTCAAGTATCATTAACTGGCTTTTCTTGAGAAGTGATTGTAGTCTGGAGTGAGTATCCATTTAGCCTGTCACTGACTTTTGTCTCCCCATATCTGTTTCTTTTCTTATTCCAAATGATTCATGGAAAAATCTATTTGAAGAGAAGAGGTTCAGATAGGAAGGGGAAAAAAATGTCAAAAATCACTTTCTCAACTGCTTGCCACCTTCTTGGCTTTTTCAATAGATTTTTCTCTCTTCTGCTCAATGAAGTAGTAGGGGACAATGAAATATATTCATATGGTTTATTAGTATGTGTTTTAACAATTGCTAGCATTCACAGAAAGGATTTCGGGCCCAATTTCATGACTTTTACAATTACATTATCCGGATGTATTCCTGTTACAAATGCAGTAGCAACATGGTTCATGCAGATTAAATCCTTAAATGAGAAAATGGTAGTAGACTTTAGAGTGATTTACTGAACTTTCATTTTTCATTCCACTAAAAATCATTATAAGGTCACAAGAATTTCCTTTAGATATTTGTTTTTTATTTGCACTGTCTAGTTTTATCAGTTTCCTGATTTTCATATCTAATGTCAAGTATACATACATAATGCAACATAATTATGTTGTTTCTTTTCCTTATGAATAAAAGGGTGAAAAAAGCAAAGTTGCTTTGTTTCTCAAATGCTAAGAGTGTGTGGTAATTAATTTCTTGCTTTGAGATTACTCAATTACTAAAAATCAAACCCCCAAAATTCCCACAAAACATACAACAGCAGCAACAACAATAAAACTTTGCCATGAAAATGATGTTTTTCGGGTATTTTAGGCAGCCCATTGGCACTGTATATTTGCACAATATGCGCATGATATTCCCAGCAGTGTTCACTGCACTGAAGTTGTGATTTCTATACTTGAATGTTTCACAATCAGTTGTTTTCCTTCTCATTTGGAGACGACATAAAATGGATTAAATGCTTTGATCTGCTTCTCTTCACTCCTCACCTCATGCCTTGGCAAAAATCAAGTTGTGTCAGTTATTAGTGCTGTGCAATCCACCCTCTTTGGTAAAGGTTACAGCAGAAGATGAAAGCAATACCTGCAATGGAGCTTGCAAGAATGACCTTCTGCTATTCATATCCTCTTTGTCACTGTACCAAATAACAATCCTTCATTACTAGTGAAATTAGGATTACTAGAAGGCAAAGCGCAAATTCAGGGCAAAGACCAGCCTTCATCTTTAGCATGGTGAGGAAGTCTTTGTTTCTTAGAAGTTCAGTAACTGATTTGAAGTCACAGTCCTTTCAACTTCTCTGCAAATGCAGTTGAAGAGTTCAAGCTCAAATGCAAATTTCACTATTTGGGTTCTATACCAACAAGTTCAGAAAAGACCAGAAGGTCAAACTTAGAAAAATTTTTTGCCAAGCCTGTGTTATGAGTTTAATTTTATAAAATAAAAATAGTGACCTCAAAAATCTGGAGCATTTTTGATAAAAGAGTTGTTTCATTCTGCCAGACTCTTTTTACAGGTTTAATACTGTATGTGCTTAATTTCTTTCTCCATTTATGATTAGCTTTAGAGTAATTCCTCATCTGTATCCGACTTGATACTTTCTATTTTGTCAAATTTTGTAGCAATTTAATTGCACTAATATTAGTAGAATAACTGCTTCTTAGTGCTTGTCCCAGTAAAGTCCTGGCTTTATGTTCCAGGACTTTTGTAAGTGACAACCTTTTTGTGCTATTTGCTTGAAACTCTATCATGGGTAATACCAAAGAAAAATTACTCTTTTACAGCCCCATACTAGAAAACAATGGCCTCTGTGAGTGGAATAATATTGCTTAGTAGGAAAATAACTTCCACCTAGTGGCTTTTCAGAAAACTGCCATAATATTGAATTTCTTGAGAAACTGAAATTTCTATTTTTTACATAACTTGGGGGTAATTCTGCCACCACAACCCATATTCAGTTTGCAGTGAATTCAATACACTACCTAAACACATAGGTGGTTAATATGTAGTCACAGTAATTTTAGCATTGCCATGCTTGTGGATTTATCATTCATTACTCTGTAAAACTTCAGACTAAAACTTCTTATGATTTCTCACGGCAAACTGATTTTATTTCAGCTTTTTTATTTCATATTGATAACATATTTAAACATCAGCTATACTAATATGCCCATATCCACTTCAGAAAAAGCCCTCTGCATTACCTCCATACTTAAACTACAAGCTATCAAAATTGTATACATAACCATTTGGGTAGTGAGGCTTAGCAGAATGTAAATGACTCATAAATCTGGTAAGATATGAATCCACTGTTTAATTTAAAAAGGAAGTATTCAAGAATTTAGTATTATACATGTATCAGAGCAGAATAAAGAAAAACTCCTGGAAATGAAAACTCAATACATTCTTTCTCATGCCATTGAAACAACAACCATTCTGGATCAGAGATTTTAATATTAATTTACTTGAGCTGAGAATCTGCCACTAGACCACTCTGAACATTTTCTTTTCCCCCTCTGGAATACAAGTATTAAGAAATTACTTTTAAATGTAGGCAGACAGGGATGACCCTCTGTACTATGCAATTACTGTTATATAACATTCATGTTGAGTATTAAGGATGTGTGCATTGGTTGAAAAAGGACTCTGATGAATGACATTGCCTGATAAACAATTTTGATTCAACTCAATAAATTTCTAGCTTTGGGATAAATTCCAAAACATAATCCAGACTTGTGATTTTGTAACAGTAATTTTTTCCAAACAAAATAATCAGTAGAAATAGTTAAAAGACCAAATGTATTTGTTAAAATCTAAGTAAATAGAGATGCCCATACTAGGTTGCAGTGAAATTAGTTTTATAATTCTTAAATGTCTAAGCTAAGATAAATATAAAACCTAACATGCAGAAAAAAATCATAACAATTACAGTTAATTTCAGATTTTTTTCCCTTTCCAATAATCTAACCACTAAAATAATAAGTGATAAAAACAATGGAAGCAACCGTTTTCCTGTTGCTGTTTTGTCTTTTATATAGCCATGTGTGCTTTATGCAGCCACACATTTTTTTATAAAATTATCATAAGGTGACTGCAGCACACTATTTACATAGACGTGAAAAATTATGCAAGATGCAGAAAAATAAGATTGTTCTTTTTAAGTTAACAAAAGTTCTCTAAACTATTAACACACATACTGAACTAATTTACTATAGTGCTTCTGACAAGTAAATGCAGAAATGGTAATCTCTCAATATATGGAAAATTATACTTGCAACATTATCTTAAGCAACCTGGTCATCCTTTACATATCTGCTGTGAACTCTGATTACATACACAGTACCTGGGGTTTTGCCAAAAGGAAAAAAGAAGGAGCAGAGTTACAGCAATCAAATTTGGTTAAAATGTTTCAACTGCCATTTTAGAAGTCCTATTGTATTCTGTGATCATAATTCTCATCCTAGACAGGAAAGTTTATATTTAGTTTTCTGTGAAATGGGTAAAAAACAAGTCCAGAATCAATCAGCTGTTTGCAAACTTTGATTGATTAATCCGATTTGTTGCTGGGGAGTCGGAGGGATAGCAATATTTTAAACTACTAAATTAAGCTACATGAACTTTATTTTGAATGAGGTGATTACTATATGGCAATTTCCATGAGTATGGGACTTGTCAATGGAGTTTTTAATAATTTTTCTTTGCACCATCCCCCATGACATGTAATATCTAAGCCATTACCTGTCAAGCTGTGCACTACGTGGACTAAGACAATTCTGTTACATGAAGTATGATGCAATGAGAATAAGTCTTTACATATATGATGGAAGATCCACAAAGTCAGGTGCCTTCCTGAATCCTGACTGTGGCCTCTTTGAAGTTCAATGGCTTCTAAATGTAGTAGGAATTCTTTGAAGGATGGTGAGATCCTATTACTCTTTCAAAACAGCAAGAAACAGGAGGTTGTCCCAGTAGATTCAGGAGTGATGAGACAAGAGATGCAGGCCTCTAAGTCAGTGTTCTTCTTACCTTACCTGGGTTTAAGTCTATGCAATAACATTTTCAAAATCTTCCTTTTTTTATTCTGATGTTGTGTAGTGAGGTGTCAGGAACACTTTGAGGATTGCACTGCCTCCATTTCTGTCTGTCTAAAGTTTTCATTACAGTTCAGAAGTACTTACTTACTATAATGGGTATATATTTATTCAGGTTAGTGAATTACAATTAATCTTGTTTATGAAAGGAAAAATTGAACAATTAAACTATCGAACATACTGTACAAATTAAACAGAAACCATTACAAAAA
>VXAU01005106.1:130988-155523 GCA_013399695.1 Formicarius rufipectus | reverse complement strand
ATTTAGAAAATATAAAAAAAAAAAAAAAAAAAAAAAAAAAAAAAAAAAAAAAAGGCATATAACTCCTTGTCTTTGTTCCCAAGACTTTTAATTCTATTTTGGAATAAGGGAAATCCAAACAACCAGAACACATGGAAGTTTTTCAAGAAATAATTTTATAATTGTGGGCCATTTTTAACATCATAAGATAGAATTAAATTGCTTTCATTTATAAGCAATTCTCAGTACTGTGAACTGACAGATTTCATATCACAATTCTGGAGGACTTCAGTGAAAATAAAACCTACACTTTCCCACATTCTCCAAATTAGGCAAATAAAACACTCCATAATCCAAAAAAGCTCTATTAAAGCTGTCAAAAAATGCATCTGGAAACATCTGGCTATAAAGCAGGAAATTACGAAGGTTGAATGCAAACAATGTCAGAATTGAGAGAAATTCAGAACTGTGATAGAATCTGACACCCAGGTGCGTCCTGCTGCCAAGCATTAATTCTTAGCCAAGTCCTGCATGTGGTCCAGGAAGGCAGGTGATACATAAAGAGCTAGGGGGAGAATAATATTCGATATTTTTGTGATTATTATTCTCACAATAAATATTGAAGGAAGATGATTTTTGTTCCAATTGGAAAAGTGCTGGAACTTAAAAGGTTTTTGCTCTAAAAGTTAATACATTTTCATAAGTTTTTGCATTTTATCAAGATCCAGACACATCTATCACCTTTATTTCCTCTTTTCTGACAATAAAATTCTAACTTTTTTTTTTTTTTGAGTTTGGTTAAAAATAAATAATTTTATTACTAACTGCCTAAAAAGAATGGTAAAGTTTTCATTTCTTCAAAAGAATCACTGCTACTAAGGTTTTTCAAAAAGGCTACATTCTGACAACAAACAACCTAAAAAATAATTTCAGTTGAAGAAAGTTGACATGAGATCTCATTATGCTTATTTACTACTTTTCTTGTGGTGTAAATAAATACTAACATCTCTGACCACCCAAAATCTGAACATTGCTGGTTCAGTTTCTCAATGTTTACTGGTGGAAGGAGTGTGAAAAGAAGATGGTGAGGCATTTGTGTGCTTGTGTGCTGCATGAGTGTGTGTGTACACATGTGCACGTGCATGTGTTGCATGTGTGCATGTGCACGTATGGTGGGAATGACCCATGCATATAAGGGTGAATATAAATGTTTTACAAAGAGGAGATGCAGATGTTTTATAATTCATTACCAAAAATATCTAACCACCACTACAGCACTCCAGTATGTTACACCACCAACCAGACTATAGGATGGATTTATAAATCCACTGCAGAAAGTACAATCAGTGTAGACAGATGGCCTTCAAGAACCATGTAATAGAAATGCCAGACATAACAATTGCTCTTTTCTTCAAAACTCAGTTTCTCATATTTTCACCAGTCAGGTTGAAGTACTTTGCATTTACAGCTTACAGCACTAAAATGGATTATTTTATCACAGCATAATATCATGACACTAGGATATGAAGGCTAGAAGATTTATTCACGTTGATCCAAGTAAGGAAAGCTTTTAATTTTTTTAATTTCTATCACTCAGTGCAGTGCATCAAACAATCAGTTTTAATATCTTTAGGGTTAAGTGCACTCTTGTAATTTAGAATTAAATTATTTTTATTAAGCATTTTTGCTGAGTATCTACAAGCTTTACAACTCTGCTGATTAAGGATCTGACAGTGACTGGTAAAGCAGCCACCTCCACAAATTAGGGAAGCATTAGTGAATTCATTTTATGATCCTTAGTACTTAGGGAGTATTTAAAAATAAGTGAAATTTCTGTAAAATGTAGCCATAAAACTGAAAGTGAATCAATGTATGTGAAACTAGGGCTAGTATGTGAAACAGTGACATCTTTTAACAAGTTAGAGGCTTTTTTTTTCTAGAGTAAGAACAGACAAAATACCTCAGGAGTGAAATTTCAACTTCAGAATTTCTGAAATATTCCCATGTGGCACACCTAAATGAAAATCCAGCTGGGAATATCCAAGGTCTAATGGCCAGCATATCAGTGACAACGAAGATTTGAGGGATGCCTGGCCCAATAGCTTGGGTCTGGGACCAGGGAATGCCCACTGCATTCTGATAGTAACCTTCCCTGGAAGCTTGCACAAGCTCCTTTATTTTCAGAGACGTTGTTCCTCTGCACTCTTATTAACTTCAATGGGAGCCAAGAATGCACAGCACCTTTGAAAATCAAGCCGCTAAACTCACAGCTTCATTTTCCCCATCTATAAAATGAGGCTAAACCTTTCTTACCAGTCTCATAGAGCTGTTGTGAAGATTAATTAGATAATGACTGTAAAGCCCTTTGAACACGAAAAGTGCTAAGAATTGTTGTTACCAAATGATGGCAAAGATTGGGCTATTCTTCATTGCTGTCAAATAATAATAAAGAGACGTGCTAGTCTAAGGAAAGAAGAGGTGGGAAATAAAGGGCAATAATGGCTGCTGTTGTTTGCGCATATGGTACTGAATAATCTTTA
This sequence comes from Formicarius rufipectus, assembly GCA_013399695.1. Lineage (NCBI taxonomy): Eukaryota > Metazoa > Chordata > Aves > Passeriformes > Formicariidae > Formicarius > Formicarius rufipectus. Next base: position 153,004 of record VXAU01005106.1, on the reverse strand, counting down.
CAAGAAGAAGCCAATCTTGTGAAAAGCTATCTACTGTAATGGTGCTAGGGTTATTGACAGGTCTGGCTATAAGTGCAGGTTCCATTAGATACATCAGCCACAATGTATTCCCGGCAAATCTCACTGATGATTGCCCTCCTGCAGAGGAAGAGATAAGACAAACTATGATTGAAGTAAAACTGTAAACAGTTAAAAAAAGAAATAGAAGTCAACCGCTGCTCTCCCACAGGGGCAAGGACCAAGAATTGTTGCACCTGTGATGCAGTAATAACATCAAATGTTAATGTGACATATGATTGTAGCACGGATACTGCTTCAAGCTCTTGCTGAAGAATTTATGTTGTTTAGTAATTTTATATGTATATTAAGTGAAGTGCACTTTCCTAGTCTGGGGCAGTGCAGGGCACAATACTGGCAAACTGAAGGGGTTTCACATGAGTCAAGTTAACAAGAGTGTTCTTCGGCAGCACAAGTTACAGCTTGTGCTTTTTACAGGGTTCCAGCAAAAGCCTCTGAACCAGTACTGACCCTCTTATTCTCAGGGTTGTGTTATTAAGTAAATATGTTGTGTTTTTCTCTTTTGTATTTGAAGTTGATATTAGACCCATTACTACAAAAACATATTATTAACTCATATCAGTGCATGATATAAATTCTTCTCTTTGGCAACTGGACAGAAACAGTGTGTGATACCTCAGTGCTAAAAAAGTACATCCTTTTTTCCCTATGATAGGGAATATTTACAGTAAACACTGACATTAAATAATTTTCAGATCTGAAGAATGGCATAATATGAAATGCAGAGTTTTAAAGCAATTGGACAGAGGCATTCTAAGCTTGATTTATATATATGCTTAGGAAATAAAGCCATTTGTGTGGCTTCCCCTTCAGCCAGCCAATACCTCTCCTTTAAAGAGATTTAATTTCCTCTACATTTAGTAATAATAATAATAATAAAATACTGTCTGAGTAAAAGAGAAAGCCTATTCATGACACAGAGGCGTATTAATTGTCCCTCAGACTTAGGAGCAGCCAGTTTATTCAGTGATTACACATGTACTAGCCAGCCAGCCAGTATGTCTGTGCCAGATGTGCTGGCCTTTCCCCAGCTGGCAGAACAAAACAAAGAGGTAGAGAACATGGAAAGAAGAATATAGAGACCATAGAGTATATGGAGCTTTTGTTGTAGTGGACATACAGGAGATGGAGGAGACATGGGGACAAGGACAACTGTATCAGAGATCAATGACACTGGAAGGAGCACACAGCAGTGATGGGGGGAGCTAGGTGATGTGATGGAGGAGAGCTAGAAACATGGAGGGGACAACATGGCAGAACTGTGTTGGGAAAGACTGTTGGGATGTGGAGAGAGGTGGGATGACTGCAGTTAGTGAGTAGAAGATGTAACTCCAAAGACAATAAGGTTTAGTTCTTTCTACTCTTCATGGAGCAATCTTATAAAAAATACTTTTATGCTTTCAAAGTTTCAGTGGTCTAGAAAACACTAGATAACACATTAGCATTTTTTAAAAATGCCTACACAATATTACCAAAGTAAAAATCTAGCAAGCTTATATTCATTCCAGACAAAATACCGAGATACAGAATAGAATAGAATGGGATCTAATCAGTAAATGTATAAAGACAGTAGCATAATCTGTTTCAGTGAATGAGTTTTCATGGAAAATTAGTGATAGAACTGATTACATCTTTTGATGAAAAGAAAAGGTTCTGTTGCTAAAGGAAGTTGCTCAATATAACTGAGCTATTTTACCTTGTACTCTGACCTTCTGGTTAAATGTGACACAACACAAAATCTGCGTAGCAAATTTTAACTCATGTAAAAAGGCTGATACAGCTAAAAAGTAATTGCACAGAGGGCATCATTATATAATGGGGTTCCACACAGATCTATTCTTAGTTCAGTGCTATTCAATATCTTTATCAATGAGATGGAAGAAAATAGAAACTTGTTGTTGGTAAAGGCTGCAGATGCCATATTCATATATAAGAAGTTAGTACGTGACCTGATTTTTAGAGACACTAAACATATTTAGGCAATAAGCAAGGAGAATTTTGGCTTAGAAACTAAAACCACAAAATACACGGCTATTGCAGTGCCAAGCTTTTAAGCACACTTTGGGCTAAACTCATCTCAAAATGGGCTTTATAAGAGATAGTAAGAGAGATGTCCAAACTACCCAGTACAGAATGACCTTGTTCTTCAGTGCTTACCCACTTCTTTTTGATCTGTCAGATCAGAAGGAAACTGCTTCATCTTAAGAACCTCACATAAAATTAAGTACTTAATTTCTATTTCATTCAGCCAAGCTGCCTAGCACTGAGAGTGTTCACTGGGCCACATGGGTAACCAGTCCCCCTCTGATGTCAGCAAGCTGACAGAGGTACATCTCAGGTTCTGGAAAGTTGTCTCCACCTACAAGTTAATTGGAATGGAGGCACTTTCCAAATCTCTTGTTTAAGATTGGGCATTATATAAAACTGCTAGAAAAATAACACATATGCTCAGACAAGCATTAGATAATGTAACAGCTACTGCCTCTTCTGCCCTCACCAGCTGATGGTGACAAACAGATGATCACAGTCTTAAAATAAAATTATTCCAAGCCATCATACTTGGTTTTGAGAAAAAAATCTTGTACAAGAGAAAAAATGTGAATATATAAGGAGGCACTGGTAGGTTTGTCATGGGTTTCTGTAGCTGAATTTTAGTAGGAGGGGGCGCTTCCAGGATGGTTTCTGTTAGAAGCTGCTAGAAGCTTTTCCTGTCCTGTGGAGCCAATGACAGCCAGGTCCAGGAGGGACTTCCTGCTGGTGGACAGAGTTGAGCCAATTAAGAATCAGTTACGCCTCTGTGATAACATATTCAAGAACTGGAGTGTTTGCACAGTTGAAAAATGCCAGCCATGAGATAACAAAGCAGACAGAGAGAGACCAAGGTCGCAGCAGGAGGAGACAAAGGAAGAACCCCATGCTGGAGCACGGGGAGAGGGAAAGGACTGAAAGCTATTCCTCCCCACCCCCCCCTCCCCTCCCTGAAGCCTGTGGAGATCTTTTGGGGTGCGGAGACCCCCTGCAGCCCCTGGAGAAGCAGGTGGATGCCCAAAGGATCTGTTGTCCTGTGGGAGACCCAGGATGGAGCGAGATCCTGGAAGAGACCAGCCATGACTCCAGGAGAAGGAGATGCACCTGGAACAGGATTTTTTCCCCAGTAGAAATGTTGCCCGGGGGGTGGACTCATGATGGAGAAGTCTGAGGACTATCTCCTGTGGGAGAGACCCCAGGGGAGCAGGGGAAGGACTAAGAGCTGCAGCTCCCTTGCAGACCATGGTGAAGACTGTGGTGAAGCAGATTGTCCCACTGCAGCCCACGGAAGACCACCGGGGTGCAGAGACCCGACTGCACCCCATGGAGTGACCCACAGGACAAGAGCAATGACAGAACAGCAACCGCCTGCAAAACTACTATTCCCTGCTCCCTTGAACTGCTGGAGGGAGGGATGAGTGGGAGGAGTGTTCTTAGGACTGATTTATTTCTTACTTTTTAGTTTTAGTGCTTTTAGTTTTAGTTCTTATCTTCTTAGTAATAGATTTAAATATTTAGCTACTCTGAGTTTCTTTTGCCATTATCTCTCAGCTGATTTTTGCCTTTTCTCCTTTTTCCTTTCCCTCTGGGAAAGGGGGGGCCTGAAGGTTTGGGTGGACACTGGGTGAAAACCACCACAAGGTTCTATCTGTCCATGTATGTATAAATGTAAAATGAAATAAAAAGCATCAGGATCCTGCACTTTTGTGGTCTGCATAGGAACCTGACCAGTGTATGCTACCAACACTGTTGCTTTTCACATTAAATTTTGTTTTCCATGGAGTCTAACATAAAGCAGAGGACAAAGACATCGTGTCTCCACCTCAGAGGCAACCCATACCTGGATCAGAAGATGAGAAATATCTCCGCATCTTGCAGTTAAAACCCAGCCTCAGCGAGGAGAAGTTCCTCCTCAACCTTCACGGCATCTCACTATCTTACATATTCTTATCTGTCCTCTTTCATTTTTTGTTTCTCAGATAATGAATCCCAGACTTTTCTGCTTCTCTTCATAAAAATTTCTCTAAGCTTAGAAGTTAAGCAAAGGCCTGGCATAGTCATTGCTGCAGTCAGCAGATGTACTGGAGGAAGAGAGTTTTTAAAAAAAACCACAAAACTAAAGCATTTTTTATTAATTCTGATAATTAAGTTGGTGATAATAGAAAAGGACATGAACTCCTTTGTCCTAACGACAGGTGGCTAGGGACAGAGGCTATGCAGACCTTCCTGAGCTACAGATCTATTATAGTGACCCTAGGCAGCCTGCTCTCCAGACACACTCCTTTTTCACACTGCTGGAAGTACTAACAAGAGTGCCACATTCAGGTGTATTTTCTATAAACTACACCAATACCGGCAAAAAAGCAAAGCAAACCTATCAGTTTGCTTAATGTTGAATATCTGTGAGTATTCAGATGCTGCCATTTCTGGGTGCTGATGGCTACATTTAAGCATCTATAGATGTTTACGACCTGCATTCCAGGTTGTGACTACTTCATGAGCTGGCCACCAAAGAGCTAGCTGACCTCTGCCATGGGGTTTGTTGCAGGGCAGGACAGAGTCCTGCTGTGCTTGTAGCGAGCCAGCCAAGAGCTGCATCTTGTCTTGTCTCAAGGTGGCTTGTGTAGAAGTTTTGGGGTATATAAAGTGGCTTTGGCTGCCGCTTTCAGAGCCAGTTTACAGTCCTTTCATAAGGCAAGAGCAAAAAGACCTTGTCCTCATTCAGAGTATGTTCCTTTATTTATACTTGTCTTTATTTTTATTAACTTCTAAACCAAACTGTCTTAATGGTCTTCTGTCAAAAGAAAATCTCAAAATAACTGTTTAGTTAATATGTGCCTTTGCATAGGAGCTGCTGTGTTCTATGTGTGGCTGCAGTGCAGGGTGAGACATCCGGACTGGTCTTAAACGACTTAGCTGCAGTCTAGCCGTTCCAGCACAGCTGTCAGCTTGGATCAATTTTCCCTTCCAAAAAAATGCTGCCATCAGTAGGAACGTTTTGTGGCTGAGCTATCTTGATTCCCCACTACATTTGCAGCAGGGATCTAGACTATTTATACTCTTCAGCAAACAGCAAGGAAAGAATGCTCCTGAACTAGGAACCAGTGTGCACTGCATTCCTGTTGTACCTCTAATGTCAGAAAGAGTTAGGTAGTCCTCTGAAAAAGTTCCTCATCTAAATGACAGGGGTGAATGCACTGTGGCAAACATGCACAGTCTGGTGACCTGTACAGCTCCAACAAAAGTCATATATTTTATTAGAAACTGTGGAGCTTAAAATAAAATTGAAATAATTTTACCTAACATGATTTTCTGCCAGTTTATTTATTTAAATACTTCTTCAACACAGAATGGAGTTCTCCCCAGTAAAGATAATCAGCATGCAGTACAGAAATGTTTTTCTCATTTTGCTTCTACAGAGTGTACCACATGAACACTGATAGCAACAAATAACAACTATAAAAAAATCTAACAAGAAAATTAAGAATAATCCTTAAAAAAACATCACTAAGGACCTGATCATGCTAACTGACGTTTAGGATGTCATCCAATTAGTTCTTTGAAATAGGATTGGCTGCTTTTCTTACATTATTGAAATTGCTATGTTATCGACCTGTGACAGTATCAAGCAGTCAATAAATGCAAATTAATTACCGTTTACGCAAGATGCAGAAACAATTACATCTATGTTATCTTGCATCAGCATCCCAGAGAGTGTCCTTACTGTCTACACTGCCTAGTCACTATCCATCCCTCAGGCGCACTTCGAGCTCTTCAACTGACAGCAAGTGGGGAACCTTACATCACCCGACCTTCAGAGTATTACAGATACCTGGATGGTCTACAGAAGCTTAACTTTGCCCTGTCCTCAAACTCTATCCCAAATGTTCAAAACAACACAGCACAAATGTTCAATCTTATTATCATCCCATGGCTGAGATAGGGACACACAACTTCTCATCTCTGTGGGAGGCCCATGTGCTTCTTTTCAAATGGAAATTGAATGGAAGAGACTATTCATTTGAAAACAGCTACATCAATGCAGAGATCATTGGCTGTTCTGGCAAGCTTGTGCGCAGGTGAGCCAGGGGAAAAAATGCTGGGATATGCTTTAAGAAAGGCTAAAGATGGACAATTTGCAGTTATGTACAAGAAGAAGGTACAATGTCACCCACTGACAAAAGAGGAAAGCATCAAAGACTCTGAACACAGGCATACTCTCAAAATGACTGCAAATTAAATTCAACCTATTCATCCAGTGCAGGCTTCATTACAAACAGACCCACAGAAACATCTCATGTCGAGTCACCATACAGCTACTGTAAGAGATCTCATGCTAGGGACAGAGTGTAAGATCACTGCCAAAAAGGGATAACTATCCAGCACTGAATAGCCACTGACCAAGAGCCCATCTGTCCCTGAAAAAAGAGGGAAGAAGAATGTCGAGTGTGTCCATGAGACCAAGTTTAGGGGAGAAAGATGGGAGTGGACAGGAAACAAAGTAGAAATTGTTTTCTAGCGAGATTCCGGAAGCTGAGTGAGGGGCAGTGCAGAAACAGGTACTTGCATGGTTCTCTACATATTTTATTTGTGCTCACGTGAAGTCAGTGACTGTTGCTTTAAATCCTTTTTGCTGTCTGCCTTCAAAAAAAGAATTGAGAAGAAATGTGTATAATTATACACAGAATATTAATCTTCTTCCTGGTGATCTACAACTCTAGCATATTCATCGCACTGGAACTGTGCTCAAAAGTATTTTCATCTGATTAAAACTGCTGATTCATCAATGCATGTAATCCTCTGCTAACAGTATGCATATAAATGTCTTTTAACAGTTTGTACATCACTTATTCCTTATTTTTCATTATGTGATTTTTCTTAAACACTGAGTGTAATTCTAAACTTTTGTGTTTTGATTGAGTTTTTTGTAGAAGTAAAGTGCTGTGACCTGGGCTACAGATGTAAAAAGCTAGAAAACCTAACATCTGGTTTTAGCCCTGAATTCTGTTTGTAGCTTTGGATAATTCACTCCAGTCATGCCTGCACTGAGGTCAATTTTAGAGTAACCTTCAATCCTGGACTCACAATTTTTTAGGAATTGTGCATACTTAAACATGATCACCAGCTGTCTACCACAGTACTGCGAACTCTGCCACACTTCAGGGTATGAAGCTCACTCTGATACTACTCTCTATGTTATGCCTTTCTACACTTTCTCAGAAACTGACACCGGAAGATACTTGTGCATTCCCACCATGAACGTGCCCATTTGCTATTCTGTGCTTCTGACTCTGCACCTCCTTCCTTTCTTTGCTATTTATAAACGGCAGCTTGCCTAGAAGAAGAGACAAGGCTGCCAAATTATTAACAGCACTGTCCCACAAGGAAACTTGGGATAAATCTTACCTCTATGCTCATGATATAAAAACGCAATACAAACAAGTTTGGTTTACACCAAACAGCCCATAGATACACGATGCAAACAAGAAGCAATAGGTCATGTGACTCAGAATGTTTGACAAAAACTACAATTACAGACAGAGCCTTAGGGTATATATTTGTGACGGTCGCAACATCACTCTTGTCAAATTCTTCAAAGCTGGAACTCAGTACCATAAGCCAGAGACACTATCAGTTAAAATTCTCACTACGTAGACATATCTTTTCATACATGTTCACAAATGCTCAGCAGCAGAACATCCTCCTCATGCACACTTTCCCTTGTTCATAGCAAGAAACTGGGTGCACCCCACTCATGCCTTTTGAGAAGCCTGAAAGAGCAGCTGTGCACAGAGCATGTGAAGTGTGTAACTAGGAGACTGCTTTTGTATGAAATTCAGTGTTAGATATTTATTTTATCAAAAATAAAGGCATGTACTGACCTGCTTTTTGTACCATACTCTGGTGACCAGAGCATTTCTCCCAGGTTCAGTTCTCTCCTCAGGCTGACAGAAAAAGCAAGGTCAAAACCACAGTTCCCAACAGCTTCACAGTTTGGTTGAAATCTCTTCTTGGGACACAGATTCTACATTGTTTGTTGGAGCTGTTAAATGGCAGTCCTAAAATTTGCCCAGTGTTGTGAGTGCATGAGGAAATAGATCATACTCACAATCCCCAGTTCTCTCAGTTTTTTTTTCTTCAGAAATGACTGAAGTAGTTCATGCTAGGAAAGGAAGCAGAGTTCTTCAGCCCACATGGAGGGAAGTTTGTAAAGGGTTATTTATACAGCTGGAATTGTGAGAATCTGGAAATCAGTCTTTCTTTTATGTTAGCTTAGGCAGCTTCATGCTCACCTGCTGTAAACATTCTGAGTTAATGAACTCCTCCCATATCTTGATCCTGAGTAGTTAAAAACTTGTAATGCTAAGTAATATGGTATCCAAGATTCTTTATGAATTTAACTACTAGGACAAAAGTTTCCATTCTGAATATGCAAATGTCTTCAGTGCCTCTGAAAATTAGATCATGTATCTATCTTGTCAGTGCCTAATTTTACAGTTGATGTTCTGAAATGTTTGCCCAACCTCTGTATTTTCTGGTTTTTGTTTGTAAAAATGGAACATTAATACTTAATTGCTTCTCAAAACTTTGAGGGAATTAATGCTTCTAAAGCATTTCAAGAATGAAAAGGACCACATAAACTGACAACTACTGTAATTAAGTATGAATTATTTAAAATGAAAAATTTGTATTGCAAATGAAGTGCTGGAGGAATCTATTGAACAAACCACCAAAAACTTCACAAAAATTACTAATCAAAACACAAGGCTTAGACAACTTGCAGTACCACCTCTTAACAACATACTGAGCATCAGCTGAGCTGCAGCAATTGACCATATATGCACATAGCCTTATTTGATGGAAAGCAGGTTCACATAACACATTTGACCTTGCTCTTTGTTTAGACAGGAGATTGCACACAGCCAGTCAGTCAGCATTGACTTAATGAGGAGTCCTCAAAAGTAGTTCCATAGTAACTGCTAGTGACTGACAGCTAATGTTGTCCTGTGTCCTCTTTTTGTAACATCCAGATTTTTTTCCCTTCCCATATTTCAAATGTATGTTCTGTGGGGCAGTAACCACTGTTTTATTATATGGTCATAGAACAGTTAGGTTTAAACTCCTCTGTGGTATATGATCCAGTACAGGGGCTGTGTTAGCAAGTTACTGGCTTTTACCCTGCCTACGTACAGCATACAGGCCATGACACCTACCAGTGTACTACAAGCATTTCTAGTATCCATCTTTTAAGTAGTATTGTTGCACACATCCCATATCTAAATTACTTTTCTGTTTATTTCATATCTTAGTTTTGAAGCACTTGAAATGAAATTAATATATATTAAATAGCAAGGAATATACCTTTAACTTTCTGCTAATTTTCTCTTCAGGTCTGCTCCCTGAACACTGCCTTACAGTTTAAAAGACAATGCATTAAACAAAGTGATTTAGCTCTTTTGCATTATTGTTAATTTTCTTGTTGGATTTTTAAGAGTTCTTTTGCTATTTGCAAAACAATACTTCATTTTAAGATTTACTACATGCAAATTAAATACCTCAAATGAGTGCTTTTGTAGATTAAACAGTTTTGGGAAAGGGAAAATAATAATTATAATACGGTATAACAATATATTGACATTTAATAACAACATTCCACTAATAAATAGTTAATAATATTTAAAATTTCTTTTAAAACATTAAAAAAACAGGGGTGTTATTATTTCAAGTTTTGTAGGCATTTTACAAAGTTGTTCTATTCAGAAAAAGACCTGATGGCTGGAAAATGGCCAACATAATGTCATTATTGAAGATGGACTCCAAGAACACTTCAGGAAATTATAGACCATTTAGTTTTGATGCCTTTTGGGAGGAGGGAATCTTAAAAAGCATTTCTGGACATTAAATGGGTACCATTTAGAAAAGCACAGCTTGATGAAGGATAGACAATATTGCCTCAGGAATGAAAGGTCATGCTTCACTACCTTCTGAATTTCTTTCAGGTTGTACATAATCAGGGAACAAATAGCATGCATTTGGTTTTCATTTTCAGAAAGTATTCAGGAATATTTTAAAGCAAGAGCTAATATAGTGTACTGTGATGTTGGTAAGGGAATAAAATAATTTTTCTAAGAGGAAAACTTTATTATTCTGAAACAAATAGTAGTAGAACAACACAGATATTAATGATAGGGTTTTGTACTTTAATTTTATGTATATTTAGTGACAATAGAAGTAACAACATCAGGCTATCCAAACCCACATCATTTTAATCGAACAGAGCACTTAAGCATGTATATAAGTCTAAGCAGATGTTGAAATAGTATTGTTAATGTAAGTGGAACTACTCGTGTGTAAATGAATTACAGAGATTCAGGCCCTTCTAATATAAGCTTACAGATTCCAGATTTTTAAAAAATTATTTATATGCAAAAATAAATACTTTTTGCGACATGTTCACCAGGAAGGTAATCTGATAATTACAAGACACATTTTTTTAACCTCTTCCCTCTCAACATTTCCAAAATACTGAGAATTCACTTACAAATTTCTAATCCATCCAACTTCATTATGCCACCCTCTACAGTGTGTTGTACCTCAATCTAGAAAATTTTGTGTGCTTTAAAATATGAGCATGTTGTATCAAGATTTTTCAAAAACAACTGAAAATTTTGAGTGTCTCTATGCTTGAACACCAGAGAAAGAAATGTGCCCTATAGAAACTAGGTGAGTACTTCCACCCCTGAAAACTGATTGCACTTTAAAGAAGTCCCAAAATTAACATGAAAAAATTGAGACATCCAAGACTGCAAGAACCTGCCTTGAAATTCTTAAATAAGATAAACCGTAATTAAAGTATGTAAGATTAATCATGCAACACACTTGATAGTAATATATTTTATTATGTGAAACTATGAAATTCAGATAAGGATATTTACATACCAATCAAATTTAGAGTACTGTAATATCTATTGAAAAAATTCATTATTGTGTCAATTTCTATTAAACATACCACTACCACAAGACCCAAGTACACAATAAAAACCAGAATAGAATTAGCTAAAATAATTATCTGCTATATCATCTTCTAATCCCTTCCTGTTTCCAATATCAGTAGCAGTTTGAGATTTCAATCTGAATGTCAATCTTCATGTTGAAAATTTATAGCTGACTGCAATTTTGGAAATACTATGACAAAATAGATAATTAGTTTGCACAGGAACATTTTGCTTTGCATTTCTTCTGAGACCTACACAGACATTTGTGCAAGACCCAAATGCTGTAGTTAATAGATTAAACAGAAGTGTTATCTCAATATTTAGATTCTATATTAGGAATAGCAAGATGATATAGTCTTATTACCATATGACAGTGGTATGAATTTCAAGAGTAATGAAAAAGTTTTGGCTTAGGGCTCCTCACTCAAAGGTTCTGCCTCCCAAACAAGCGGCAAAACTACAACAACCCAATATGACCAGTTCATCTCAAGGCCTTGGCTCTTCTGTCTGGGAGACTCTTCCAATTCTTGTTAAAACAGCAAGAAACATAAAAGTCATACGTTCGGGTGGAAACAAAGTATGGCTGAGTCTGACTCTGGCCAACATGATGGAAGGATGAGCTTGGGTTTCTTGACCCTACTCCCCCATAAGTGTGTGCACATTTAGGTCTTTAACCATACTCCTTACACATCAGTGTGTGTACTAACCTGCTTCTACAGAAGGGGAGGATATTTCAGCTCAGAACTGCGTTACAGCTGTGGGGACAGTTCTGCGGAAGGCCATGCTAAAGGCATCTCAGGCAGAAGTGCCTAAGGAGAAACCAGACACACAGTCACCTGAATTGTTTGGTAATGAGGTTCAAGCAAACGATATATAGTTTCATATGGCCTTGTTTTGCCACAGGAACAAGGAAGCTGACAGGATTGTCTCAATAGGAGGTCCTGAATCAGAAATCTGTGATGTTGTCAATAAGTCAGAGGATATTAGGCTACTAGCTCTGTGTAACATGTCCCAGGAGACAAAATAATGGCAGGATTCCCTTGACATTCTGCTGTAACTATATCTCTTTCACCTTTTCCATCCTCTAATTGTGACTTTCTTGAAAGTGAGGGTTCCGTTGATGCCTTTCTATTAATAATGAACTGAAAAAGATGTTGGCATCAACTGTTTTCCTTCCCTGCCAACTTTTTAATCCACCCTAATTTATTTTAAATCAATACATGGGGATTAGGAACAATCCTAAGTACAGTTACAATCTATGTGCAACGCAGACTGTAACTCAAATAATATAATTCTGCTCCCCAACAAGACCAGTATAATAAAGTATAAACATACTGAATACTTCTGAGAATAAAAGTTTTGCCTGCCCTGATGTATTTATAACAATTATAACCATGGCCTTATGGGATCTGCATGCACCTGTATATGAGTATTGAACAAAAGGAGAGGAGCTTTTTCCCCTGCGGCTGGCTCAACCCTTTTTAGAAGCAGTTTGTTTCATATCAAAGTTAAATTTAAAAATCTCATGTATATTACATTTAAACTCTTTAAGGTGAGGTAGTTTGTGTCCTATCTTCTTAGCATTGTTCGGATGGGTGTGCCTGGCAAGCCACGGCTGACAAGTTCAAGCATTGTAAATTCATATGCTTTCTGCACACTATGTTCTGTCAGTAGACAAGCAGAGAAAGCAAGTTAAAGAATGATTTTTCCAAGTTCTATAATTTCTTTTCTGAAGAAAGGTGAAGTTTGATCAATGCCTCCATTTTGGGCAAATCAATGTGTAACAAGTCTCAGTGGCTTGAATTAAAGGCTACACAAATTTAAACTAGAGGACCCATTTTTTCATTGAAAAATAGTTGAAACATTATACTCAGCATTGTGGTAGATTGTTAACTCTGGAAATGTTAAAATCAAGACTAGTATGTTTTATCAAATATACACTCTAATTTCTGAAGGAATTAGTTCCAGGAAAACCTTAGATAAATGTTATGTGGGAGGTCCAGTTAGAGAATTGCAATGGTTTCTACTGGCTTTATACTATACAAACAACCTAAGAACCTGTGACTGAATAGTTGTTGCTACACCACTCCTGTTTGGGCAACAACCATTATGGTCACAATGCTCTTTCAGTGGCAAAGCTCTTTTCAACTGCAGGCTAAAGTATCAGACCTTAGAAAGGGACCTCCAATTTTCCAGTATCACCCATGCTGGCTCTTTGTATGTCTTTAATAATTTCACATTTCTTTCTAGTTTTACTAAATCACTGGAATTGAATAAAATCACAAAGAATTATCAATAGTGAATTCACTCATATTTATGATAGAACATACTGACCAGTCACATAAAAATCAACCATTAGTCTAGTAATTCAGTGATTAATGCATGACTCACGTGTATATGTTTATCCAGGTAATCAAATTGTAAAATAAGCATTCAATAATATATCCTGTCCAGTATTATAGCTTTAAATAACAGTGACAGAAGCCGATACATGTGAACAAGATTGAGTATTATCAAAAATAATAAATCAGGTGTCTTTGGTGTCTTTGATCACAAAGAAATCAGATTTAAAGTGAAGTTCAGTAGTTAAAAACTGGAAAATAAGGCTATTACAGCGTTTTCTGGTTATGCTATAGAAAGAGTGTTCAAGCACATCACTGTATGTAGTTTAAGTATCTGTCTCCTTCCACTTTTTATTCCAAGACTGGTGCAATTTCACCTTGGAGACAGCTTTAGGATAGGATTTATGCATTAAAACAGCTTTTCTACTTTTCAAAAGCACAAACATGTCAGGATCTGTCATCCTTTTATCTTTGTGAAGAATGCTAGGCTAAACTGAATCTGATTCTTCAGCAAATGTAAAAACTGATGAGGATGCAAAAGATCCTAACCTTTGTAAACACTGGCATAATCTGCAGGGGGATAAAGAAAGTGAGAAAGAGAATGTGAGACACTGGTGAAAGAATTCACAGTGCTTAGGAGCTCCAATTATCCCATTTGTATTGTTAAATAACAAAAGACGGTTCCTGCCCCAAAGCACTTACAATAAATGTGTATTTGAAATTAATTTTCAAGGAATGCTAGGGTAATTGTGTGTGCGTTGCATTTAACATATAAGGCAACACACTTTTGGAAATGGCATATATTAGGGCAAGAAAGCCAGCCTGAATCTGTGTATTGTTAAACTTCATTCAGAAGATAAAAGTTATTGTATGATATTGGGCAAAGACATAATCTCTTCACTAATAAATTCCAATTTTTAAATGCCTTTCTATATTAGCTATAGAATTTATGCACCTGACAGTATCTGAATGAGAAAAATAAAAGATTTTGCATTCTATCACTGAATGACCTTGATAACCATAATAGAAATTAGAAAATATGTTCTGTATTTGTGATGGTAAATGTATTCTCCAAAGTATTACAGTAATCATTTTTAAGATCATAGTAATTTAACAGTTCCCCAGTTCTTCAAGTACTCTGGCCTTGGATGATTGCTTGAACCTTCACATACACATTACCTGTAAAGTCTTTTTATACATTTTTAATACTTCAAACTCTTTACTTTCCTTGATGTATGTTTAAAGGTAATGTGGTTTAATGAAAGGCCAGATGAAGATATTTCATGGTCTTTCATGCCACAGCTGAAGTAAAACGAAACTATCCACAGACATATTGTCAAGTGTTTACTCTTCATTTTTATGAAAATCTTTTTCTATTCTCCTTCAATGAAAGCAAAGAAGTGAGCTCTCAAGATATATCTTTCACATTGAGCAGCAAGAACAATTTTTTTCACTCTCCGAGGTTTGGATCTAGGAATTAAATTCTCCACCATTAGACTCCATAACTCAGTTTTTCACAGGGCTGGTAATGGATGAACTTGTCCCTGTATCTCACTATAAAATCATTACAAATAGTTTACAGCACTGCTGGCACTCTTGGGATCTTGCTATTCCCTTACACACAAATGATCTTCCTGATTGCTTTATTGTTTGGTGGAATGCTCTGCGAATTTTCAGTTCTTCTTTCTCATATGTTCTTTTGTCTCCCACTCTCCACCCCTTTCTGGAAACTGATCTTGTGAAGCTACTCTAGAGAACAACATTTCTCCCCAGATCTCTCCAGTTTCTTGGACTTACTGTTGCCTATAAATGTTGTGTTGCCTATAAAACTATAAGAGAATCGCAAGACCTTCTCAGACATAAGGTGTTGGTTCCATTTCTGGTCCATGAAAGTGTCAGTCACAGTAGGCACCATACCCAGAATTTGCTCTCTTGCAATCCAACCTTCCTTTGTTCCCTCACCTATTTTTAGTTCTTGGTCCTATAAGGTGCAAACCTCTTCTTGCCCAAACTGCTTCCTGTGCAAGCCATCACTTGGTTGGTTTCTTTCTTTCTTTCTTTCTTTCTTTCTTTCTTTCTTTCTTTCTTTCTTTCTTTCTTTCTTTCTTTCTTTCTTTCTTTCTTTCTTTCTTTCTTTCCCCGCTTCAGTCAGTGGTTCCCAGTGTCCCACCCCTTGCATCTGTTTTCACATGGGGACAAGCTGCATTAGACTGAAAGGACTTTGAGCTGTTTACTGGTGTGTAACCACAGTGTCTACAGAAAAGTGCATCTTCTGGTGATACCATCACAGGATGGTGCATATATTGGATCACATCACTTCTCTCTTCATGAGACCTAATTTGTGACCATCAGCTGTCAGAAAGGAAATATTGGATGTACTAAGCCCTATCAAGAGGAAGACAGTTCCACAGAGCTCAGAATGACATAATCCTGCACTTCCAAACTACAAAACACAGTTCTCTCCTACTTATTATTGGATTACATGACTTCCTCCATGGCTCTAAAGATCCATCTTCCTCTCTCCACTGGAGTCTGTCAGCAAACCCAAGCAGATTTCCCCCACAATTTCTTTGGCTATAGGTGATTATTTATATATGTTTATATTTATACAGGGCCTAGACTTTCCCAATGTTTTACATCATTAAGCCCATTCTTTGTATCCACAGCAGCAAATGCAGGAAGTACTTCTTGCTTCTGAGCATTCACAATTAATTCAGAGCAAGACTTCCTCTGACTTCTGCCTGTCAAAATCTTGTGTACTTGAGTACATTCTAAAATTTCTCAGAGGTACCTCCAAAGGTTAAGCAAGGCTATGATTCAGAGAAATGGTGCTGAACATCTATGTCAGAAAGTGAGCTGTGCTCAGCTGCATACATTGGCTCAGCTGTTATGCAGACACCTGGCAGATACAGACCTTCAAATGCCATCTGTGCTGCTTGTATTGTGCAATCACATCTCTAATCTAAGAGTAAAAATGGAGGGGAAGAAGTAGCAGTAACTGTGGCAAAAGGAGAGTGCACTAAGTTTTCATGTAAACCCTAATATCTAGAAGTGCAGGTCACAGAGCAGTTGATTTTGCTTGCCACCAAAGCAATTTTCACAGTAGGTGACATACAAAATTACCCTAGACACATTCATTTTTTTAGAATAATCGAGGAAAATTACACACATAAAACTCTTGTCATGTATAGGGCAGTAACAGTCATTACCACAGGAACTGTCAGATGCCTTCTTCCAAAGAATCTTTCAGAGACATCACAAGGGGAAGTCATTAGGTTTTTGTAATCTGCAGAGAGTAATAAATTTTGAGTAACTACTGGTAGTCACTTTCTCCAACAGCAGCTCTACTTGCTAATAACTATCCCTTACCTTCACCACTAAAGTGGGGAAAAAAAAATAAATAAAATTGGAATGTCTGCCAGCAAGAGGAGGTTTTATTCTTTAATACCTAGGTCTGTATCACATGGACAGGAGCACATCCCAAGACCATAAATTTAAGATATGGGAAAACCATAGTGCAGAAGCAATGTAGTACAGTAGTGGTCACCTCTTGGCTTTTGTGCTAAAAGGGAGACAATCAAAGGATGACTAGGTTGACAGTTTTTGAAGTTAACCTCTTACTTACCTTCCCAGTCTTTCACTTCTCAGAGCTTTCTAAGTAGAGCTGGGCTGCTCTCATATTAAAAGGTTTCAGAAAGGGGTTATGTGGAATAAATGGGGTAAATTAGTAAATTCATTTATATGATGGCAATCATGCCTTCAGCTTTTGTAATTGGGCTTTTGTTATCAAGCCTTTTCATAGGTCTTTTCCTTAGAGGTAACTTCATGTGTGAGAGCTAAAGCAGTTCTCTCGTAGACAACCCTCTGCTCCCCAAATGCCAGACATAGATTAGCCAACAGATTATTTCTCCTTAATTTTTATCTCTGTACCTTTGTGTTTCATTTCTGTATCTGGTTTTGACCAGGTTTAGAGGCTATATATATGGATTGTATATGTTTAGTATTGTATTTAGAAACTTTTCATTAAACAATGTGTATACTAATCCAGAAATGCACATATTCTTAATGTAAATATATTACTCTAATTTAACCACATTGTTTTTTTTACAAGTCACTTATTGCATCTAGAGTTCAGACCAAAACCAGGCTCTTCCTACATTCGTATATTCGGTACATAATGTGCTAAGATTGTGCTTTAAAATATTCTGCAGTTCTACAAAACATTATCAATATTTCATAACCTGTGAATTTTTTTCTTACAGAGTGTGAAAGACAAAGGCAATCTGGTGTTTACGACTACCTTTTCTCAGGGGAGATGATGTGAGCGAAATTACATAGCACTAGACAGTAGTTCATTAAATAGCTTGTTGCTCTTACAGGAGACTCAGATGTTGGGGTTTATCATATGTTAAATTTCCTTTGTTTTGCCAGTACATGCTTGTCTCTCCTGCATGATTAGCCTAACATTTGCCATCATTCTTCGTTGGAGCCCTTCTCCTCATCCATGTTGGGACCAGATACATTCTATCCACTTCAAGAGAAGCAACAACTCCCTCATGAATTGCCCCTACTATTCTGTACTGAAGGGTCTCCATCTTATTGATTCTAAGGATAGATATCTAAGGATACATTGGGAAACACCTCTGTTGCATGTTAGCCAAGCACAATCATCTGGGCAGGTTTTGCTGCCTGTGCTTTACACTCTGCCCATTGTGCCTGCAACTCCACTTCCATGTCATCACAATTCCTTGTGTTCAAGGGCTTCTGTGCACACTACCCTCTTCAGTATTTTTTTTTTTAGTAATTTATTAATATTTCAAAACACAATCCTCTTGGAATCATAGAATTTCATCTTTTATTTAGGAAGTCAGGTGACCATCAAATGCCTATAAATTGTAATTTCACCACATGCAGGCTATCCTGAACATATAATCTTTAGGGAACTTCAGTTTCAAACCTTAGAAAAGACCTTTCTCACCATTCATTTCAGTAACTCAAATTTGCTGCTTCCATGGAATTGGGAAAATAGTATGAAAGCATGAAGTGCTTATTAAGTTTAATGTTTTCATTCACCTAGTTTACTGCCTTCCCACCTTCTCTTTACTTGCAGAGGACTTAAGATAGATGTTAAAGGAAGTGCAGTTATCCTGCTGTTGTCTATTTAGCTTTCATTAACTAAGCTGATGCATGGCTCATACGCACTCTCAAAACCAGCCCATCATGTAAAAGTATTTACATAAGACTCTTTGCATTATATACCAACCTCTGCAACACTAGTATTAACTACTGACATCTGCCAAGGCTGGCTAGTAAGTGCTTTACAGTATCAATTCATCCTAAGCAAAAAGCATGTTTGAGTGCGGCAGTGCTCTTGTTAACACCAGTAAGAAGTATCAGAGCTCATATGACACCTAGCAGAAATTAGTACCCACATTCAAAGAAAAGCTTTTGTTGTTTTCCAGAGTATTATGTGGACTTTATTGAGATGACTGCATCTGACACCTGCTGTAATATAAAATGCAGCTATAATTAGCCAACTGATGCTCTCCACAGTTTAGGTCGAATCCCTTCTGTGGGAATTATGCTTTAAAATATTCAGAACTCCAAGTGGCTCTCATTACATTTAATTTTTACTTAGAATTAGGTGGTCTAGAAAAAAAATTTAGGATTGTAATAGCCCCCTGCTGAATGCCACACAGCAATGTGAAAACCCATAGGTTTTTTTTCCAAATAAAAAATGAGAACAAGCAGACTACACTACAGCCTTCAATTGAAGTCTGGTTTTGCTTAATTGTACTTTTTGCACTCATCAGTCTCTCCTCTTCAGAGCAAGCTACAAAAATTGCCTGAATAGCCAAAGAAAAGTTTCCCACAGTCACTGGTCACAGAAAAACACCATTGTCCTTCCTCACAGTTTGATGGACAACATTTCTATAAATGGGTAGCCAGTCTGTCAATGGTACCCTTGCTGAAAAGGCAAAAGAAGAGAACAGATTCTGCCAATATCTGACAAAGCATGTTAACACATAATCAGGCATTCAGCAGTCAGGCAGCTGCCCCTGGGACCTTCATAACACAGGTGCCTTTAAGCCATTTCCTATTCATAGATAAAGGAAACAAGCAGGAGATACCTGGGAAAGGAGCAGTCTATTGTAGCCTGTCAAATGTCCATCTTCTAGGCTGCCTGTGTAAAACCAGAAAGAACAAAAAGGAAACTTCAGCCTGAACTGCTAAATTATAAAACAGCACAATACTCTCCAACATCATAACTTTAAATAATAATTGAAAATGTGAGTAAAGGAGAACTGTGCCTTATAAGATGTATCTTGTTCATTCTTTTTTCCTGCACCAAACTGAGCAAAAGATCTGTCATGTCCCCAAGGGCAGCAATTAGAATAAATCCAGCAGTGGTGGTCCCTGGACTATCATTTTCGCCCACTACAGCTTTGGTATGGTTTGTCCATGCCTAATCTGCTCTCTTCTTCACCCAGCTCAGACAATTAAATTCATCCTGTAACTGAGGAAACTGGAATTTTCTGATGGGCAAGTCTAGTGTAAATAAAAGTTGATCAAGCTGCAGGATGAAGACACTATCCTTTTTTCACTTAGTGAGCCCAACAAACAGGTGATCTTTCATAGTCAATGTTACCTAAAGGCCACTGGGTAGAGCAACCATTTTAGCAGTGAGTAGATCATGTTAAGACAACATTTCTCTTTTGTGACTGTAGATAAAGACACTTGTTTCATACACTCACCATATTATATGCCAAAAACTTATCCCCAAACTCAGTCTATATTTAAGTAATTTCCTTTCTTTTTCCAGGTAATTTGCCTGTGTGTTAAATGTTAAACACATGAAGTATCTTTATTAAATTCTATGGAAGTTTCCAACAGAAGCAATTCATGGAAGCAATATCTAGAAGATGGTTTCAGAAGATGCACCACAATGACTGAAATTTCCCTAATGTTGTTCAGAGGTTCCTGCAGGTGATGCACTGTCCCTCAAAACATAAACTGCTGCAGGGCAGCACAAAACACTTGCAGCAGAAGACAAAATACTGCATGGTACAAACAAGAGCATGCACAAAACTCTTCTGTACACTTCTTTATGAAACAGTGTTGATGTCTTGACTTTTCTTCAAGCAAAAATTTCACAAAGCACCTAGCTATGATTTCTCACAACTACCTAAGCATATCTACTCTTCTATACAGGCTATATGCATATATTATTAAGGTAAAATGCAGTATTATAAAATGTAAATGTCGAAAAATTTATATCTCTTGCCATTTTTTTTTGTCAGTTTTTAGAGTTCTGTAGTATGAGGTCTCTTAGCATTGCCTATACCTGTTCAGCTGAGCTGGAGTTACACTCCTCAACTTTTTAAAAGGACTGCTTTTTCTCTGTTGAATCAGTCTCAGGTCATTATCAAACTTACAACCTAGGCCCAGTCTTGCAAAGGCTTTTACACACAGGCTTAGCTTTATGCACATGAATAGTCCTTTAGAATTCATTAGAATGATTCGTGCACAAATAAGCAGGTGCATGACTAGCTTCACTGAAGGATTGGGACCCCAAATGTCAAAGGCTCCATATTGCCTATTAACAAATGCCTCTTCTGCATTAGAAAAATACTGACAGTGTAATGATGAGTGTGATCCTTTGTTCATTTACTATAATACAAATTAGATAATTCAAATAACTTTGTAGTTACTTTATATCCAAAAAAGGCACTATGTATTTACTTGTACAGATACATAAGTTGAAGAATACTGCAGGTGGTATGAGCACATATAACCAGAGAAGCTTAAAGGATTCATGTACCCATCTCACTTTGTCATACAGATATATGAACTCATAACAGCTATTTTGAGAGGCTCAACTCAACTACCTAATGCAGGTACCTAATTTTAACTATCAGTCCATGAATCTCACATTTAAAGCTGATCTGGATCTGGTTCCTGAAGTCAATGGAGGAGCCTACAAGGATATGGAATGATTGATCAGCCCAATAATGACAGATATGGTCTATTAGATAGACACTGTCCAGCCACTGGGATATAGAAATATATAAGCTGAACTGTTGAAGCAGGAGGGAAATTTAAATTTCAGCAATGTAACTGTTCCACAGAAAAGGATAGGAAAACTGTAATGTTTATAAAAGGACCTGGCTCACACCTAAGCTATGTGAAAAGCTTGTACATAGCACAGTTGAAGAAGCCTATTTAAAACATTCCTAAGCAACCATCATTATTATTTATTTAAAAAATAATAGTTAAATTATACTAATAAAGATGCAAGCTACAGCTTTTAAAATCAAGCACTCAGTAATCAAAGAACCCCAAAAGTTGAATTTTCTCTGAAATAAATATGCTATATTCTTGTTACCCTGTTAAATATAGATTTTCAAGTGTGCCGTTAAACCTGAGTTAAATATATAATATGTGCAGCATGTACATATTAATGCAATGGATAATTATTAACTTTTAGACTGTCTTTAGGTATGAGTGTTTAATTTCACAATGCACAGTTTACAGACAGGGCAAATACTGTGAACACAGACACCTACTCCGG
>VXAU01005106.1:85257-126372 GCA_013399695.1 Formicarius rufipectus | reverse complement strand
GGTGCAGGGCAGGGCAGGGCCGGTCAGAGCAGGGCGGGGCGGGGCAGGGCAGGGCAGGGCAGGGCCGGTCAGAACGGGGCAGGGCAGGGCCGCGCGGGTCAGAGCGGGGCGAGCCGTGCGCGGAGCCGCCCCATTCCCGCCCCCTCGCGGTGCCATCAGCACGCGGGACCCGGTCAGGCCCGCCCCGGGGGAGCTTTCCGATTGGCTGCTGCTCCTGTCCATCAACCGCGGGGCGGGGCCAGCGGGGGATTCGTCATCGAGGAGCGACGGCGCGGCCCGGTGTGGTGTCATGGCGGCGGCGGCGCCCACCCCGCTCCCACCCGACAGTCGCGCTCCCGTCGTGGACCTTGCGGCCTCTGAGGTAGCGAGCAGCGCTCTGCGCTGCTTGGCTGGGCTGGCGGAGCAGGTGAGTGTGGGGTGGGCGAAGGGGGAGATCCGGGGCGGGGCTGGCGCCTCACCCGGCACGGTTCACCTCACCTCAGTGGCCCGAGTAGGGCCAGCTCCTGCTTGTCTGCGGCCTCCTTGTCCGCGGAGCCTTTCTAGCCTCCAGGGATGGAGTACAGCGCTGGAAAGGGCATAAGTCCGCCACAAACAAGGGAGCCACCTCGCTCCTGGCGGTTGTTCGCACCCGCCGGCAGAAGCGTGGCTGCCGCCGTGGCGCTGCCGGCGGCCTCACCCTCTCCATCCATCCCGGCGTGCCCGACTGCTGCTGCTTCTCTCTCACAGCCGTGCCGTGCCTCTGCCTCGTAGTGGCGGGACGTCTTGTGGCGCTTCGTAGTTTGACCAGTGATCTCTCGCTTGGGAAACCGCAGTCTGCCTAACTGTTGTATCTTAACAGTCAGTGGTTCTCAGTTGAAAAGCTGCTGAAAGTTTATTGTGCATTAAATCAAAATAAGTGATCAGGAGCTTGAAGCTAGCCCTGCCTTGGTAATAACGTACTATGAAACAGTGCATCTCAGCGGGTCAGAATTTTTAAAGGAACTTTGCTCTGTGGTACATAAGTTAAAACACGTTCTTTAGATTTAGTAGTGCCTATGAATTATTTAACAAATGTTGCAGTAGTGGTGGGAGGCCCTTGTCAGGAGAAGGTTTTAGTAACAATTATTACTATAAATAATTTACAGAATAATTTATTTTCCACTGTGGACACATACATGTATTTCTGTGAAGGCAGTAGAAGCACACCCTTGGTTCAAGAGTTAGCCTTTTGAAGGCTTGGGACCAGATGATGAGTGAGATCTACAGCAGCTACTGTAATGTAATGGATGTTTATGTAACAAAAGTACTCAGAAATGTACTCTTAAGTTCAGAGACAGTTTAGCAGTAGCTCCTCACTAATCTGAAATTATTTTTTAGAGTATTTCACCTTTCATCTGCATAGAATTCTGTATTATATTTGCTTCTCCCTTCCAAATCTGCTAGTAATTTTCTGTTTTCAAAGAAAAGCATGCAAATCTAAGGTCTTGAAAATTCAGACATTGACTAGTAAAAGTCTGGGTTTTCCTATCTCTAGAGTGGTTAAAAACTACCCTAGCTTTTGAACAAGAGTGCACTGCTAAACAACTCATAATCATACACAGATAATTTATACAATTACTGAAGCCTGAAAACTCTATAGTGAGGATGAAATGCTCCATAATTCTTTTGGTGAAAACTCTAAAGGTCATCAGTGAAGAGCTATTGAATGTCAGTTCATCTAGATGTAATACTGTCATTCATAATGTTGTTCTTATGATTTTAATGTCAGTGTAAAGTTGGAACTCTTGTGTTTGTGAAAAACACAAAGAAGACTAAAGGGAAAGTTTCCTGAACTCTTAATGAGGGTACTCATCACAAGTTTAATTAATTGTTTTTAAAACTACATTAAACACTATTATTTTTTCCCTTCAGTAGCTTGTATCCCAAGGTTTGCAGTATGAGTAGCATGTCACAGGAGAGAGTTTAGTGATCTTTAAAAATAACTGGGTGTGCACAGGCAATTGTGAGAGACCAGTTTAGGGTTGCTTCATCCCCTCAGTAGAGTTACAGTAGATACGGTGCAGAGCGTAATTGTCTTCATTGGTGTTTGGAGTGTCTTCTTTCTGTGACAGCAGACCTATTTTACTCTCCATTGCACTGAACTATAAGGGTCTGGTTGCTCCTTAGCTGTGAAAGTCCTTTTAATTGCTCAGTCAGGATCCTTTCCAGCTGTTGAGTTACACACTTTCTGCCAGCACCTGAGTTCTGATAGATTTAACTGTGGCATTTTACTT
Source organism: Formicarius rufipectus (assembly GCA_013399695.1). Classification (NCBI taxonomy): domain Eukaryota; kingdom Metazoa; phylum Chordata; class Aves; order Passeriformes; family Formicariidae; genus Formicarius; species Formicarius rufipectus. The sequence continues at coordinate 124,120 of VXAU01005106.1, read as the reverse complement.
GCTTATTGACTAGAAATTGATCTTGCATTTTTGACTGAAACTACTGATTTCCCCATTTCCCTTTTATAGAGATGAATGAGCATGTGCTAGATTGTTAGCAGTCAGTTTGTGATCTGTCATAGTAGTTTGAGTTGGATTTATGCTAGCATGTTGAACTGTAAACAGGAATATTTCTGGCACAGGAATTTTTTTACTAGAGCAATCAGTTGCAGCATAGTGACTGGGGGGACAGCTGGGGATAACAATTCATAAACCCAATATGGCTGATCTTGAGAAGTTTTTTTAAGGCTTAGGTGTCAGTGTTTTTCATAAAACAAATTTCAAAGGGCTGAAATTACTTATGATCTTGTAAATTGCTGCAGAATAGATTGTGGACTTATAAACAGACAAAGGCTTTGGAGTTACCAAAACATTGAATTTATAAGCCTGTTTGTCACAGCTGGCTAATAGGTATAAGGGTGTGAAACACTGAGAACTTACTCGGTTGTACTAGAAACTTGTTTGGATGCAGAAGGCTCTCTTCTTTTCCTGTGTTTAAAAAGGGTATCTGTGTGTTTAAAATGTTACTGGTCTCTGAATTATTTTGAGTTAGAAGTTCTGCTGGTGTTGTACATTGAGCCACCTGGACAGGACACTACGACAGGAAGGCAAACATAAGCTGATTATTTTTTCAAAAGGAGGCCTATTAGGAAATTGCAGTAGGGCTTCTGTTTTGTTTCATTAGTATGACTTACATCTGTGCCTTTTTTACCCTGGCAGTAGACTTTAATAGTGCATATGGGGGATGTTACTGTAGTAACTTTGTGGAGAAATACATGCTTAAGATGTGGCTTACTTCTTAAAGTAAATTTTATTCTTACTACATTCTCAATACATTCTTGATTTTGAAAGGTATTCAAAACTATTACTTCTTTAAACATTACTTTTCCTACATCCTGTGTAGCTTACATACTAAATGGGAATAACCGTTTGTGTGAGAATTATCTAAAATTCATTATGTCTAGAGTATCTTGTTTGCTATGTAATTCAGTAACTACTGCTGAATTAGACAAGCCTCATCTGCGACTAAAGAAGGAAGGCTCAGGCTTATAGTTCTTTACATATAAAACTGTGATTGTGCTGGGTTTTAAAACGAATGTTATCAGCCACAGTTTGCTTTCAAAGTTATGGAAGCAGTCTTGCCTTCAGCACTCATGGTACACTATCTTCTGGGTTCAGGAAGCAAGTGCATATGCATTCTGTGTTGTTTTCCATAATATTTTATGCTGTTAGAAGGTTGATATCTGGAGAGTATGAGTTAAAGGTCACTTTTTTCATCTTTGTGAGGTACCTTTTCCTATTCCCCACCTCCAACTTTTTTCTTTTAATGGAAGGAGTGAGGGATGGGAGTACAAATACACACATAAATTGGGAGATCAGTGCCACAAGCAGAGTACCTGTAGGTTTTCTTGATTTTAAAGAATTTTATCTGTATTTAGAATTTGGGGGTCACTTGCAGGATGTTTGTTTGAAGAACAGCCTACTTTGTTTTGAAAAATGAAAGTGTTCATTACTTCAAGTTTTTGAGATTTAGTGTAGCAATAATGGTGAAGGTGGGTATGAAAGTATGTAGTTCATTAGTGATTATTTAAAGTTGTCTTTGCACTGAAAGTGAAAACCTATTTTTGTCTTACAAAAGATGCATAGTTCTTTTAAATAAAACTTCAGGTTCACTATGTATTTATTGCTTTGGGAGTTAAACATTGCAGTTCCTTGGCAGAAGGAACCAACTGGCCATTGTTACTTTGATTCAAATGCATATACAGGAAAATAGTGTGACTTGAAAATGGGTTTGATATTTGTGCTGTGTAGTCAAAATCTTGAATTTTAAAAAATATTTGGTTTTATACACTGATTTTTATTTTTTTTTAATGGAAAGCTTCCTTTGGATTAGCAGCAAGTAAAAAATTCAAGAATGTGGCAGGGTGCCACATCAAGACATTGGTCATGCAGGCATAGATAGTCTTACAAATCTCAGAATAAAATACATGAACTTTCAGGAGATTGCCATCCTGGGTGCATGTTTCTTCCTACTGGTGGTTCTAGCATCTGTTAAGACGGTATGAGTGATCAGCACGAATGGAATGTTTTTGTACAATAATTAATTGAATAAAGGTAAGGAGCAAATTAATACAATGAAAGTATGATAAGTTAATATGGAATTTTTAGTTTTGAATATACTCTGCAAATACTAGTTAGAATATGACAGCTGCTTGAACTGTAATTAGTATTAAACCTTTTCAATGTCCTCATAGAAAAATGGGGTGTGTCTGTGTGAGACTGAGGATAGTTGTTACTGTCTTGTCGAAGTCTTGTATAGTTTTGTGATGTTAATACAGATAACATAATTTTTATTGTGTTTGTTTTGCCCTGTTGAAGCTTAACTTGGGAGATGATATTGTGAAAGTTGTAATTGACTGGAGCAAGCTTCAGAGCACATCAGCACTTCAGCCAGCATTGCTCTTCAGCGCACTTCAGCAGCATATTTTATGTTTACAGGTAAATATTTCATGGGATGTATTTGTCTAGACCAAAGTAGTTATTTAAACTGTAAAATTTTAGTAATTTTGATCTTACGTTGCTGTGTTCAACACAAAAGGAATGCAAAAGTATTAAATGCTTGGGATTCCACTATGCTCCATAGGTACTCAGGTTTTTCAGATTAGTATTGAGAATAGCCACTATAGGTGAGCAGGCTGAATAAATGCAACCTCATTGATTTCTAGACTTGCATTGTAAATGTGATACATTTCCATCTATGGTGGGTTATAATTAAGCAATAAGACACGGCAGGTGTGTGTCATGCTATGATAATGATTCCATGCATTGGGTGAGTTTTGAGGCTCATAGAGTGCTTTCAGTGGTTCAAGAAGTGGCATTATCCCAGCATGACACATCCTGGAGTGTCTTACTGCAATTAAATATATTTTCAGTGTAGTTTTTTTTTTTTTTAAAGAGTAATTTCTTTGACATTAATGTCTCATCTTGCCAAGTAGCCAGTCACCGTTACTGTCATTTCTTTTAAGTATTTGAAACTTTCCAATCCTGCTAAAAGTACATGTAATTTAGTTGCATGGCAGGGAGGGTGAGCAGTTTGCCAGCTGGTAACTGAAGTGTTTTGACCTTGACAGTTCATATGTAAAAGATGGGAATTTGAATATCAGTATTTTGCTTCAGGTAGTCAATGACTTATTTCAGGTGAGTAGTACTGAGAGGATGGAAAAAGGAAGATTCTCCATTTGCTTCTCTGTAGGTAGAATAAAGACCCTTTGTTTTCAGACATCCACCAAATCTTTGGTGTGATGAATAGAAAGAGAAAATATGCAAGATAAAAACAAGTAAAATTTACATCCCTCAGTAAGAACACTGCGAGTGAGAGTTTGATTCCGCTTTGTGGTAGTTTAGCCTAAAGTCAAACCACCACACACTTCCAGAAATGACTGTTAAAAATTATGTTGTCTTTAAAAAAGTAAGATAACTTCCGGAGAGAAAATAAGCAGTGAAATTCAGACTAGATGAAACTGATAAAAATTTAAGAGGCAGTGAAGTGTATAGCGAGGTTTTGTGTCATGTATAAGAGTTTTTGCAATAGGATAAACATTTTTGCTGCTATAAATGTTGGTGCATTCTCTCATTTAATTTCATGACCTAAGTAGATAATCAACTGTGTCAACCAAAGCATGTGTTCAGGGTAATGCCTATGTATTTCATGTCTGTGTTCTCTCATTCGCTTGGACAACTGTGATTTCAAGTGGAGAATGTAGTGCTGTGGTGATAAAGTAAAGGCTTTACAGTGTAAAAGCACTGACTTTCATGTTAAGGGAGAAAAATACTAAGCCTTACTGTCCTGAGTAAGCATTTGAATGACATGTTAATTAAGTGGCATTGATGGCAAGGATTGAAGCTTTGATTTAGCTAGTAGCAGGGGAGTACAGGCAGATTTTCACAGGAATTTGGGAGTTTTCCTCTACAAATCTCTAAAAGACATAGGTCAAAAAGGTCATGATGTGCACAGTATTTGGAAGGGTCTGTTTTGGAAATTATAATAGTACTTTTTGGTTTTAGGATTTTTTGGGTTTTTGGGGTTTTTTTTAACCGCAACATACTGTTTCTTTGTTCAGCCTCTTTTAGAAAAACTCCAGTCATTGATTAAAGAGGAAAATATAGGCCATGCTGAACCTGCAGGTAAAGCAGAAAGCCAAGCCTGTGAAACAAGTTTAGATATTTATGATGGTAATTGTCAGACTGAAGAAAAGTATGCGAGTTATGACTTGAGAGATCTGAAGGATGCTCATATTCATTTTGATCCAGAGGTGGTCCAAATAAAAGCTGGAAAAGCAGAAGTAAGTGATTTACCTAAATTTAATAATAAACAAAGACCTTTCTAAATTTTAAATTTAAAGAATGAAATAGATATATGCCATCATGTTTATTACCTGCAGATTGACAGGCGGATATCAGCCTTCATCGAGAGGAAACAAGCTGAGATCAATGAAAATAATGTCAGGGAATTTTGCAATGTTATTGATTGTAATCAAGGTAACTGGCTAGCCAGACTTTAATCTTCATAGCAATTTAAGTTGTGTGAGTTTTTTTTCTTTAATAATTTTTTTATTTTTCAAAAGCACTAATCTATATTTAAAACTGAACTTTCTTTTAAGCGTAACTTTGTTTTAAAATTCAAAACTTGCGTGTTCATAGCAGATGTCAGAACAACAAAGACAGTAGTCACTGGATGACAATATTTAATGCATCTCATACAGAAAGATCATAGCTATTATTGTGTTCATTTTAAGAACTTCTATCTTAGATCAGATGATTTTGTAGCAATTGTTCCTGGTGTTTTAACTAGATGTTCCTCCAAAGTAAATGGAATTGCAGTGCAGAAATGTCTTGTGAATTGTATATTCAAACTGAAGGCAATTTAATGCCAGTTAAATTACAAAGAAGTATTTTTTGCAATCAGTTTGAATTACTAGCTACTTGGAATAACTTTTTAACATGGCTCACACCGTTGGTGTTTTTCATACAGCAGTTGGTACAATTGACTGTATCTGTAACCGAACAATCTTAAATTCATCTAGTAGACTGGATTCCATTTATACAGTTAGTAACTGTGTAGGCAAACGTGTCCTAAAATTGAAGACACTTTTAGATACTAAGTAGAATGGAGACATTTTTCTAAACACCTGTGAACCCGCATGTACATTGTCTCTATAATGTACTTATGCTTAGAGATCAATGCTTATTGTTCCATAAGCTTCTGAGAGAGTTTCATTCCTTGAATGTTAGTTGGAATGCAAATGACATCTGAAGCATTATAGAATATGCTAGATAGCAAAATACTGAGTCCTGAAATTGTTAATTACATACAGAAGAATTGATGATAAAACCTTTCTTGGTATGATCAAGCATAACAAAATATATGTAAAGCTTTGGTGTATATGAAGAGAGATTAAAATATAAACATTAGAATGTGGTCTGTACTGTTGGTTTTTATGGTTAAACAAGTGCAAGAAGTCACAGGCATCAGAATAAATGCAGGAAGGCTTAGAAAAGAATGCTGATGAGTGCACTAGATCAGCCTAAAAATAGGAGAACAGTTTCAGAAAAGGACATAAACCCAAAACATCAGTGGTAAACAGGAAAAAGGCTTCTGTACAGGAAGAAAAATATGTTACAGAGTAACACTGTGAAAAGTAATAACCAAGTAAATTTAATTGTGGTTCAATAAACCTATATATACATGTGTGCATACGTTTATACAAAGGACTTGCCCAGTTAAAACCAGTATGTCCATGCAAGTGTATGAAACTATTAATGGGCAAGTGTTTATAGAATGAGGTATTTCTGATGCTTTTATTATCTGAAACATTTTAATTTGACTTGTTAAAAGCATCAAAGATGATGGTGGTTGGAATATTTTCTATTATAATTACATAATTAGGACCTCACTTTATATTGTTATTTATTTAGAAAATAGCTGTGCCAGAACAGATGCAATTTTCACCCCCTATCCTGGATTTAAAAGCCATATAAAGGGTAAGCAACTCTTTAATATCAATTTATTAATCATCCAGATATAACAGCACTGATGAATTTTTTGACTTCAGAACTTTTTGTGGAATGCTCAGAAATGCAAACATTGATTTTTAACTGTAGTGAATAATTTTACATCTTCAGTTATGTCTCTAAGGTTTTCAGTCCCATGTCTGCATCACTAAACTAATGGTTAGGCACTAAAGACCAAAACAAAAGTAGCCTATTTTCATTGCCTCAAAGGAATTGTGTAAAAGATAACATAGGAATTGTCCAGCTTCTCTGTCCTCTTTCTTTGAAGGTGAAGCCAGCAGTTCAGTTAAGAAAAAATATTAAATAGAATTATCTTCTATTCTTCATTAGTTGCTGTAATGTATTGAAATAGAAGATAGTTCTGGGACATAGTGAAAGTTGTGACATAGGTTTATGGGAGGTGACAGGCTGGGAAACGAGTTTACTACTGCACTGACTTTCAGAAAGGAATAAATAGTATACAAATGGTTGTCCAGTAGAAGTGAAATATAAAATATTGCTTGGCTGTCCTCTGCTCACTAGGTGTACACAAATTACCCTGTCAAAAACAAAGTACCCAAAATGAAAATTTTCTATTTTGAGAGAGGTAGTATTCAGTTATCCACTTGATAGTGGTTCCAGAAACCAATTAATTATTCTGAATTCTATAATTCAAAATATTACTGCGAAGCACAATGCTAAGTATTGAAAGGTCTGGTGAGCAAAGAGGGAGATGGGGAAGTGAGTTTGATTTTTGAGAGTCTTTCACTAAGAACCTATTTAGTCACTTTTTCAAACTGTTAGTATGTAACTTGGATGGTATCATATTACAGGAAAAAAGGAAAGTTTGCACTTCAAGGAACGGTTAATAAATGAAATGTGAATAGACATAGGATAGAAAGAAATTGGAAGTAAAACTAGTATAAACTAAAGCAAGAATGTAGCATATGGCCTTGTATGCATATATAGCATATGAAATACAGAGTAAGATGATGTGTGCATGTGTGTGCGCTTCAGCATCTGGAGCTGTGAATATGGTCTTTAAATCTACAGCACAATGCACTAGTTGTATCAGGAAGGACTTAAGAAATGACTGTGACTTACAGAGAAGTGGCAGAATCATCTAATGAAGGCATGGCTCAGCATGTGTAAAAGTTAGACCAAGAATCAGCTTTTACCCAAATAACAAAAATTATTACAAGTGGAGTACCTTGCTGAGGTTGGTACTGGTTCTTCTAGTTGTTTCCCTCCCCTTGTCTTCATGTAATTATGATACTTCCTCTGATACTAAGTCTGGGCTCTTCTCTGTGTTCACAACAGCTTATAACTGCTGACATATATATGAAGATTTCTGCCGTTTATCAGCAGCTGATGACAATTTTTTGATACCGCTATTCTTCATGAATGTAGGAGTAATTATTTTGCTTTGCAGATGTAAAAATCCTAGATTTTTTAGTTACTCATGCAAAGATTAGGAAAATACTTTTACTTGAACTTTTGATCTTGATGCGTATGGAACCCTTCATAAGAGAGACTTGTGTGATATTGATTGAACACATATTTTCATGTTTGAATATCTTGATTCTTTTAGTTAGATATATGTTTCATATGTATATATATATGAAATTTGTGTTCTCTTTACTTAGTTTCTAGGGTAGTAAATACCTACGGACCTCAGACTAGGTCTGAAGGAGCACTTGGCTCTAATCAGAAAGCCAGCGTACCCACACATGATTGTGGAAACCAAGCGGTTGAGGAGAGATTGCAAAACATTGAAGCACACTTACGGTTACAAACAGGTTTGTATTATGTTTTAATTTTGACATCAGTGTGCCACTTTATACTACAGTTATGATTACTGTGGTGAAACTGGACAAGTCTATAAAAACGTACTGTAAAACAGTGGATAGATCCACTGAAGGGTTTAGTCACCCCTAGACCAGCAGTCTAACATTTAGGTTCTTATGCCCCAAATGGAACCCAAGTTTAAGCCTAAATTAGGATACTGAGTTAGTAAATGTACAGTCTATGTGGTGTCAGATAAGAGAGGCACTTCAGAACAGGATTTAAAATAATATGGAATATTTGCAGGTAATAGTTGTCTACAGCCACCAGAGTCCTCTTGCCTTGACCCACTGAACAGGAAGAGCTGAGGTTAGGACTCGGTGCTGCTTCATGGACAACTTGTGATCTGAGGATAGAATCAAGCCAGAGAACAACCTGAAAACTTTTCCTAATGATGGGTGATTCTTAAAATACAGTTAGGTTTAAAGCTTATTTCCCAGAATATGGGTAGCTTGTTGTCAGTACTTCCCTTTAGTCATGTAAACATAAGTCCATACCTTTCACTAAAATAAATACAAAAGCCACGAGGCTACTGACGTTTTTTAGGTAGTTGCTTTCCTCACCCTACTCCCAGTTTTTCATAATATAAATAAGTGAGGCACTTGTCAAGGAGGAATTTGTATTTTTCTTTAAGAACAGAAGCCCGGGTCTTCATCTTGTAAAGTGAATTTTCTACATGTCATACTGCAGACACACTTGACTTTTTTTTTTGTCTGCAGAATACTGAATAGATGCCAGTCTATTCTATAAGAATATGGTGAGCATTGACCAGATTACTAGGTTTCTGTGAATATGTACTAAAGTCCTCTTGCAGCAAGGAGAGTAGAATATGCCTTGATACAGTTGAGGAAGCAGTCAAAGCTTGATGCTTAGCTGTATAGCTGTCTGAAAAATAAGCTGGCTTTTGTGTCACTTCCAGCTTGGAAGTGACTGGCCAGCATTAGGGTTACAATATGTAGTAGCTTTGGAGTTTCTGTATGTCAGGGATAATGATTGGAAGGTAACAAAGAAGGGATCCTTGCTTCCAGGTTATGCCTACAATAGACAATAGGTAATTTTATTTGAAGGAACACAGCAACTAAAATACAGTATAGGGTAAGAAGGTGAAAGCATGCAGTACCAGCTCAGCTCCTGCCCAAATCAGCCTTCACTGGGAAGGTGTCAAGATCATTTGATGCTTATCTCAGCAGCTGTGGAAAAAGTATTCATCTGAACAGGTAGCATGTCTCAGCTACCTGTTCACCAGTTTTTATTTGTGGCGGCAGAAGAGTTAATCTTGACTCACCTGCTGTTTTTCAGAACTGCTTCTTCTAGTGCTAGTACTACTCTTTTCACTTTTCATTAAGAGAGAGCAATATTAAGAGAAAGCAATATTGAGAGGCTAGCCAATTTAATTAGTAGCTGCTGAGTGATGAGTAGAGAGCAGAACTAAAGGAGGGAAGCTACCTGAAAAATTGTTTCTCTGAAGGGACAAAGTAGATGAATGGCAAAACCTCCCCAAACATTAGTGCTTATTTCAGTAGTTTGTGAAGTAAATTGTCTTGCCTGAAAGACCCAGAAGTAAAAGGAAATGGGTGTCAAGAAGTAAAAGCTTGCTAGAGCTTTGATTGTCAATGTTCAGAACCAAACTGTCATATTAGTTGGAATAGCCAGTATTTAGTTGTTATAAACAGTCATTTTAGTTTATAGAATACTGTGTAGTGTAAGATGCTTGCTAAGATTGATCTATTGATAACTTTTGTTTTTACATGGCAGGGAAAAAACCCCAAGCTGCTGTGCTATAGATGAAAACAGCAAATGGGTTGAGGTNCCCCCCCCCAAGGTTCTGGTATTCCATTTGACATAAATTCCCTACCCATGTTCTCCCAGGTATGGCCAGGCAAATGCTGGTTTTTTTTCAAGTAACCTTTAATTATTCTCAGTTGAGGTAGGTAGGTTTCTTTTAGAACAATTGTAGCTATCAGTGCTGAATTCATGTATGGTCTGCCATCCCATCTTCTCTCTCTAATGCTGCTGTCAGTTTTGAAGTGGTAACATTTCATGTATGACCAACGTGCGTTATAAGAGTGACCACTGGTTGTTCCAGGGACCTTGTCAGACATTCTTCAGCCAAATACATGAAGTAGTCTTACTGCCTTCATAATGCACTGGCTTATCAATCAGGTTTTACTCTAAATCATGTTATCCTTCCTTTTTATTATTCCATCTATTTATTTTGTTTTAACTAGTGGTTGATAGCTGGTCTTGAAGACTTCCCATGTCAAACTTGCAATCTTTAGTTAAAAAAGTTACTCAAGAGCTTTTCCTGATTTCTTTGCCTTTGTACTGATACATTTAGGTGGTCCGGTACCAAGGGACATTTATCAGAGAATTAAGAAGCTTGAAGATAAAATCCTTGAGCTGGAAGGACTGTCTCCTGAATATTTTCAATCTGTAGTAAGAAGTTCTCTTACCTTCTTTTGGCATATCTAAATACATTAAGGCCTTTTGTACTTAAGTCTTTGATGTACAGAGAAAAACTTAAGAAGTCAGAGGACAGACACTTTTGATAGACAACTTGGGCTTTCTGTAATGTTTGTATTACATATGGACCATCTAGTCAACTTCATATTCATAGCTACCTAATTTCTCATTCAAAAGAAAATAGTATCTGCTGGGGGGGGGGAAATTGCAGCCACCCAAGCCTAACAAATTTGTAAGAAATGTGTCATAGTGGTTGGATTTCTTCCTCTGCCTTAAAATCTGAAGTGTTTCTTATGTCAAGAAAATTGACTGAAGTTTTGATTTTGATACAAAGCACTAATGACTTTTAATCAGCTGAAACCTTTTGGGCTTCTGTATATGAACTGATTACTAATGATCAGCTATGTGAATAACTTCCGAAAGGATGAGAGAGTAAACTCTTTAAAAATTGTTTAATGTGTGCTAGTTAGGTTTTTTTGTTTCTAGATTTCAGGCAGCGTTCTGTCTCTTTCTGAATTGTACGCCTTAACCTTCACTCACCAAAGAATATTAGGACTAAAAGAACATTAGTTGTTACTACATCAGGCTCTACTTGACTGTAGAAATTTGTCATCTTGCTCTTCTTTCCCCATGTAATAGTAAGAATGTATCTTTTACTGTTGATCATATTTTAATTTATATCTTGTCCCTTGAAACCAGTCAAATAAGAGTCTGCAATTAAAAATCAATAGCAATATTATACATTTTTTAAATTTGTATTGGAGGTGGGTAAGGTTCTTCATTCATGAGGCTGTTCCTTCAAGTTGTTGAAAACCAGAAGCTAAAACATAACACTTTAATAAGCTGAAACTTCTTTGGAAAGTGCTTTGGGATCTTTTCTAGAATGAGGATTGGGGGAAAAATTTGTGATGGTGACAATAGTAGTGTTGTGAAGTAATTAGCTTATCCAAAGTTGTGCATAAATTTTGGTGTCAATACAGTCAGACTTTAGTGGAAAAAATATTGACAGTTTCAAAAGCTCAATTCTGTCTGAAGGAAGCTTCAGTTAAATTGATAGTTGTTGGCTGTCGAGTGTGGAGAAGTTTGGACAGCTTCTGACTGTTCTCCAGTAGTATTTCTCATGATCCAAAGTATTTAATTATAAAAAAATATTTATTTAATCCATGTAATGGCAGTCAGTGTTTTTGCTATAAAGACTTTTAAAGTCAGTGTTGTTACAGAATTATTTGTGGTCCAGTGCAACACTGAGTATGTTTTGATTATGTCTTTTCTTCAGAGCTCTTCTGGCAAGAGGAGAAAGGTTCAACCTCCCCATGTAAGTGCTGTTAACTTTTGTTTTTTTTAAGTTCAGAATCTTTTAAGTGAAGAGTAAGCAGAAGTTCTACCAAGCAAATCTCTTGAGTTCTTAGAAGTAGTTGTGTCAGTATTGGATAGTTTGCTGGCAAAGAAAGAGAGTAAAGAGACAGAAAAGTAATGGGTGTTACAATGAAATGAGTCTTCCAAGTCTCTGTACTAGGGTGAGGTAGTGTTTTCACCAATTAGAAGGATGATAGAATAAAACAAATCTGTAATGGTGTTAGTCAAGCTGGGAGTAACAAGAAATTTCTGTATTCTGCTCAGCCCTGTAATAACATCTGGTTTTGTGATTTTTGTGATTGGATTTGGCATGGTGATTCTTGTTGATTTAGAAATTATTTTTCAATTTGCTTTACTGGTTTATGAAGAGACAAAAGTAGAAGTGGCTGGCTTGGCAAAAGTACCACAGAAGGACTGAACATTATAGCAGATACTAATCTTAAGTTACTAAGACTTGCCATTTTCACAACACTGTCACAGAAGAGAATGCATGAACCATATACCTTAGGCCTCAGATTAAGTGGGCACAGAGGCACTTGATGTTAGGCAAGAGGAAAAAACCCTTCAACATGAAACCCAAATTCTAAAAGATCTAGATAGATAATCTCATTCAGTGCTTCATCATCAAAGGATTTCTTGTTTTTTTATGAGCAGATTAAACAAGCATCTAATGAAGCAGCATGGATATATTGGTCCATGATTAGGACTTTCTTCTAAGTTTAAATTCTTTTTCTTCCAAGTTTAAATAGCCAGAGACTAGATTCAGACAATTCTGCTAAAGTGTTTCTATCACTTAGTGCAATATGCAGTGACCTCAAGTATCAACTACTAGGCCACTTCTCTAGCAATTACAAGATGTAAATGATTGTGATTTTTATTTTGTTCTTTTAGCAGAACTATTCATTGGCTGAACTTGATGCAAAGATCAATGCTATAAAACAGGCATTACTGAGGAAAACAAAAGAAAGCAAGTCCAAGGAGGCTGAGCAGCTTCTTCAATAAAAGTCTTTTCAGGATCCTCATCATGCTTTACAAATGAACCATAGACCTGAGTAGTGTTGACTAGGGATGACTTTGGCAGTGAAGAGAAAGCATGCATATAAGCTCCTTCTTGATGATCTTCAAAGCTTTCTTTCAGAATAACTCATTTAAAAGTAGTCTTATTAATGTAATAGTTTAAAATGAAAAATGTTTCAGGAATATCCTTCTAATAATCTCTTCCCTCCTGTTATAAAGGAGGATTGCAGCATTGTTTGTATGTGGAAAGTCGTAACGTGCATACAGAAGCTATATCTCCCACGTAATTCTTGATGACTAAGTATTCAAAAGAGCTATGTTTTGAATACTTTTCACCTAAGTAGTTTGCATAGACTTGTGAAATAAAATGAGATACTTCCTCAGAAATAAATTGTCTTGGGGAAAAAAAATTACAAAAAAATCTTGCAATATGCATGCTCATGTGCATGTTTTCTGTATTTGTCATAGTTTTCACAGCTGTTAGAAATGCACCAAGTTGCATTTGTTTGACAGGTGGTTATGGATATCCTTTATGTGTAAATAAAAACTGTTCTTCAGTTCCTCTGTGTCCTGTGTGAATTCAAACTTTGTACTCTGCTAACAAACTCAATATGTTCTAAAGACCACCCCAGGGAAGATTTTGAGGAGTATGCCAGCATGGCACCAACTTCCCTTCCATTTGCGTCTTTACATGACTTTCGAAGCATGGCTGCTCGCTGTGTAGTTTAATTTGAGGTCTTATCTTTGCCCACACACTGAAGTGTGATTTTTTTTTTTTTGTTGTGACTTTTTGTTTGGTTTTGTTTGTTTGTTTGAATAAACCATTTTTTATTTATTCAAGTTCTTTATTTACTGTCTGTCTTTACTGCAGCGTAGAAGAAAGGTAACTTGCAGAAGGAGTTTTGTTAACTGCTCTGCTTACAGCCGTTCATACTGTTGATGTCCCTTTATCAGTCTGTGTGACAGGTGTTATGAACAGTACTAACTGGACACACTCTTTGAAGAATAGTGAGCATTTTCTGTGATTCCATGTTCTTTTCTAGACTAACATTTGTTGTAGCAACTGCAGCTAATTCTTTTCTGAAGGTGATTTCTTCAACAGAAACTGGTTACAAAGACAGAATTAGCAGTTTCAAAGTGGCTTTTTCAGTAGTGAATTGCCTGCTACTTGAAAGATCTCCTACCATGAAAGTCTCCTTCTCCTCTTTATTAAGATGGCAGCAACATAGCAGTTAAGGGTTAAAAGCATAATGAAAATGCATTGTAGCATGATAATAGCTGAGGAGATGATGGTGTATGTACTCTAGATTGTAATTTATTAAGCCTATATAATATATATCCTAAACATCCACTGGTCTGATTATGTGACTAATGTGTCTGTTCTGGAACAGGCAGAGGTCACCAGTATCGAGGCCATGCTGCTGAGAATGCAGCTGCGCTGGGCAGGGCACATCTCCAGGATGGAGGATCACCGCCTCCCTAAGATTGTGCTCTACGGTGAACTCACCACTGGCTGCCACAAGAGAGGAGCCCCCAAGAAGAGATACAAGGACTGCCTGAAACAACACCTCAGCCTTGGTCATATTGACCACCATCAGTGGTCCTCTCTGGCCTCCAATCGGGAGACTTTGAGACACACAATCTATAACACTGCTGTCTCCTTTGAAACCGCACACAGAATCAGTCTCGAGGAGAAAAGACAACAAAGAAAGAACCGTGCCTTGACAGTACCACCTAGAGAGACTTTCTGCTGTGCCTTTTACAACCGGACTTGCCTATCTCGCATTGACCTTATCAGCCGTCAGCATGCTTGCAGCAAGCATGGGTATAGCCCTCCCAAATCTTCATTCACAAAGTCTAGCCATGATGATGATGATAATAGTTTATCAAATAAATGCTACAGATAAATGTCATGGTATTCATCTTGCTTTGTTACTGTTCCTTTGCCATTCTCTGGTTTCAAAGTCTTAATTTCTTGAATGCTTAGTGCCAGTGTTCCTGTGCTATAAAAATTCATTGGGAAGATATTCTCACCCCTGAGCCAAATGTTAAAAGTACTTGCATATTTCAGAAGGCTGCCAAGCTGATGGAAGTTTCTCTGCTATATGACGTGTGTGCATAGAGGGACAGGGGAACACAACTTTATTCTGGTGTTCAGTGCTAGTGGTCTTACCAGTTGATCTGTGCTTGCCTCTTGACTCTTTGGGCTTGACCTTCTACAGCTACCTTCCACTGTAACAAGTATTTCTGCAGAAACATATGAGCTACCCAATCTGCCCCAGCCCCATAATAAAGTGAGTGCAGAATGGCCCTCTTACACCATCTATTTCCTAGATCTACCAATTATGCTGTTCTTCCTCTGCACCTGAAACATTCCAGTGATTGCTGAGAAGTGGGGCTGCAGCAGCTGAAGTCTGAAAGGTAGACACAGATGAAGCAAAAGCAGAGGAGATGTTTACTACCCTGTTAGCATGTCTCAACACCTTGACTAAGAGCTTTTTACTTATACTGAGCTGATCTTCCCCTCTCCCTTCAAAAAGATGCATGGAAGTGTTCTTAACAAGAGAATTTTATATCTTTGTTAGGCATCATCATTTCCTTCTCCACTTCCAGCTTGAGCTATGCAACACTGAGAATAACTTCTCTTGTGTAATGCTTTCTTGTCCGGATGCTCTCCCCTAACCCTCCTCTAGGATAAATAACCTCAACTTCCTTGGCTGCTCATCATGTGACTTACTCTTTAGACCCTTCACTGGCTTTGTTGCCCTTCTCTAGAAAAGATCCAGCACCTCAATGTCCTTCTTGTAGTGAGGGGCCCAGAACTGAAAACAGCACTTGAAGTGTGGCCTCACCAGGGCCAAGTACAGAGGGACAATCACTGCCCTAGTCCTACTGGTCACACTATTTTTGATACAAGGCAGGATGCCCTTGGCATTCTTGGTCATCTGGGCATACTGCTGTCTCATGTTCAGCAGCTGTTGATCAGCACTCCCAGGTTTTTTTTCTGCTGGGCTGCTTTTCAGCTGATCTTTTCCAAGACTGTAGCACTACCTGAGGCTATTGTGACCTAAGTACCGGACTCAACACTTCACCTTATTGAGCCTTGTACAGTTGGCCTTGGCCTGTGGTTCCAGCCTCTCTGGATCCCTTTGCAGCACCCTCCTACCTTCCAGGCTATCAACATTTCCATCTAACTCAGTGTTGTGTGTTAACTTCCTTGATCCTCTCATACACATAGTAATAAAGATATTAAGAAGGACTGTCCCAAATACTGAGCCATGGGGAACCGCAATAGTGACCAGCTGCCAACTAGATGTAGCACCAGTCATCAGTAGCCACCACCCCTCTCCAGGCCTGGTGAATCAGGCAGTTTCCCAGTGAACAATCACCTGTCCAAGGTTCTCCAGCAGAATACTGTGGGAAACAATATTAAAGGCTTTGCTGAAGTCCATGTATACTACATCCACAACCTTTCCCTCCTCCTGGGTCATGTAGTCTTAAAAGGAGATCAGGTTGGTCAAGCAGGACCTGCCTTTCATAAACCCGTACTGGCTGGGTCTGACCCCCTGGTTGTCCTGTATGTGTCACACAATGATACTCAACGTGAGCTGTTCCATAAACTTTGCCAGCACCAAGGTCAGGCTGACCGGTTTATAGTTCCCCAGATCCTCCTTCCAGTTCTTCTTGGAGAGGTACATCCCACTGGTCAACCTCTAGTCATCTGGTCCCTCCCCAGTTAACCAGGATGGATTATAAATGACAGAAAGTGGCTTGGAGAGCTCTTCCACTAGCTCCTTCAGTACCTTCGGGTCTCACCATTCAGCTTCATAGACCTGTGCATGTCCAAGTGGCACAGCAAGTCAGTAACTACTTTCTCCTGGATTGTAGAGCTTCTGCTCTGCTCCTGATCCCTGTCTATCAGCTCAGGGGGCCAGTTGACCTGAGGATAACTGGTCTTTCTGTTGAAGACAAAGGCAGCATTAAATGCCTGGGCCTTTTCCTCATCTTTGGTCACTATGTTGCCCTCCACCTCCAATAAGGGATGGAGATTTTCCTTGGCCCTCTTTTTGTTATTAATGTAGTAATAAAAACACTTTTTGTTACCTTTCATGGCAGTAGCCAGATGGAGTTCTAGCTGAGTTTTCACCTAATTTTCACTTTATACAACCTAATAATATTGTGTTCTTCCTGATTTGCCTTCCCCCTCTTCCAAGGGTTATAAACTTTTTTCTTGCCCTGTATTCCAGCAAAAGCTGCCTGTTCAGCCAGGCTGGTGGTCTTCCTTTGCCTGTCAGCACATAGAGATGGCCTGCGCCTGCACTTTTTAGATTTCAC
This sequence comes from Formicarius rufipectus, assembly GCA_013399695.1. NCBI lineage: Eukaryota > Metazoa > Chordata > Aves > Passeriformes > Formicariidae > Formicarius > Formicarius rufipectus. Next base: position 107,014 of record VXAU01005106.1, on the reverse strand, counting down.
TGTTAAGGTTGGGGTTTTTTTAAGGGCTATTTCCCAAAGGACTCTTAACCAGTGTCCTGGACAGGTTCAAGTCCTCCCTCCAGAAGTTCAAGGCAGAAGTTTTGTTGACCCCCTTCCTTTATTGAGAATTGAAAACTCTTATTGTTTCATGGTCACTACCCAAGACAGCCTCCAACCATCACATCTCCCAACCGCCCTTCTCTGTTCATAAACAGCATGTCTATCAGAGTGCTGCCAACATGTAAGAGAAGGTCCCAGCATCACTGCTGTCTCAGTTTAAAAGAAACTAAAATGTCTGTGTGGACTAGGAAGGGAGCCTCTTCCCAAATATCACCACAATCTTTGAAATTAAGAGACTAATCAGAAAGTGTATAGAAAAGGATAACAGTTCTTTACTACATATATATATATTAACAAAAAAACAACCAATCAAACAAAAACACAAACAAGAAAACAGAACAAACAGCAACACCATAACAAAAAACTTACAAACAGATCAAGTCCTATCTCTGCCCCTTTTGGTGCAGTTATATTTATAGATAGCAGGAGGTGATGCCGTGCCTGGGGAGGCAGTGTTCATGAAAGTCACTCACAGACTCCAGAAAGGCACAGATGGCAACCAGGGACAGGTGCTGGTTCTGAAAAACAACTCACATGGGAATGGTGGTCACAAGGGACAGGCTGAAACCTTTCCCGTGGGCAGTGTAAAGACCGACTCCTCATCCTTTGTCCAAAAGTGTTGGAGGGCAGGGGGCGGTAGCAACTCCTCTGCAGGTGGTGTCAGCCCTCAAGGAGTCTGCAGCAAACCCAGGTAGCAGCGACTGTCTCCCTCTCCCTCTCTGTCCCCCTTTCTGTCTCTCTCTCTCTCTAAAGAATGGCACAGGGGCTGAGCCAAGGGCTCCCTCCCAGTGCTTCCACAAGCCCAGCTAATGATGGCTGGCACCCACACAGCAGCTGGGGGAGAGAAGTGTGGCAAAAAACTCAGAAAAAGCCTCTCTCTCCCCCACCCCACGCAACCCTCCCCAGCCGTTAAACTGGGATGCAAAGCTATCAGCCATTCTTTTATTAGCTGGTTCTAGGAGCAGGTGGGCCTCAGCTCCCAGGCCTCTGTGTTGGTAAGGGAGAGAACAAAATTTCATGAAAGGTTTTGAAACGGTAACAATTACCCACACCCATCTCTCCCAGTCAGTAGTGGAAATGCTATTGACATCAATCAATGCACAAATGCCATTTGTTACTGAAGTCACACAAGAGAAAGATAAAGCAATTCTCTTAGGACCCCTAACTTGGCAAATTATTAAAACCACCCAGATTTGAGTTACACAATATTAATTCTGGGTAGAAGGTTTCCCCATTGATGAACTCTTGAACTGAATGCAACTGAAACCATTGCAGGATGATGTATCACAAGATTCAGATGAAATTCTGTGAACTGTTCCCACATATGTCCAGTCTATACACATTAAAATTCTGGACAATTAGGAATTGCACTGCTTAATTAACTTGCCCAGGACAAGTTTATCATTGTTCTAGTGTACTGCTATTCCACGCTATCAACAAAAGCAAGTTTACTGTGCTGCAAACAGTCTGGAAGAGATTGACCATGGCATGTCCTACTGGAGGAATATTGCAAAGTGTTTCAGGCTATATCTCTTCTGCCCTGATGTTTTCAAGGCACATGCTTTGAAGGAAATGCTAAAAATCTCTCTAGCTAGAGAATGGAAAGGATAGCTTTGTTTCCACTGCAAGAACTTTGGACAGACTTTAATCCCAGCTTCAATATGTAAAATTCTCAGATAAAATGAGACATTCTGTCTCCTTATTTGTGCTTACCTGAAAGCTGATCTAGTGATCTTTCCAGGTTTTTTCAGAGTCCAATAGCCTGTGTTTCACACTTCACCTCAATAAGGGTTTCCAGTAACAAGACAAAAAGGATAATCGTACAGCACTGTAAATTTACATTATTTGCTTGTGGAAAATGTCTAAGAGCAACACTTTTAAGACAAGAACATTTGTCTCCCTTAGGAATGCTTCACATTGCTGTTTAGCACCTTTTATGAGAGATGCAGTAAAATATTGGTGTTTGTGATACTGTGCAGTTCTGCAGTGTGTGCATGATCAGTTTTGTTGCTTCAGGTTCCTCTGAGTAGGGAGTGATTCATCTCTAGGAGGCTAATTTCTTACAGTTGAGTGCAAGATTTTAATAAATAAACCCAAAAGTGAAGTGCCCTTTTGAACAGCCCTCATATCAGCAGGTAATATCAGTAATTTAGGAAACTCAAACCATTTGCCATTTCATCCAATGTATTGTGATCAGTATCGGATTATTTATTTATTTTTAATACATCATAAGTTATCTCTTGTTTTAATTAAGATGTTACAACACCACTGAGATTCTAACCCCAAATGCTGAAGACAAATTATTTGGAGGACAAGTATTCAAAATACTGAATAAAAATGACATTTTTGATGGATCAGTTTACAAATAATTTGCACCAGTGAGAACAAAGTGTTTTCTACAATAACAGATGATGAGCCTTCTTCTCCTGCAGAAGAAGTAAAAAAAAATAGTCTACAAAAAGATTCCCTTACAGATAACCTTTCCCCTTCCCCCATAAAAGTGTTTCCCCTAACCCTTCCTGTTGAAGACTTGCTGAGTATTCCAGATTCTGTAGCTGTAGGGATCTCTCTTCAGTCATGCTTTAACATGAACTCCTATAATCCTCTCATAATTGCTTGCTATAAAAAGCATGGCAGAAAGTGGATGAAACCATCCCCAGCCCTGTGGGCTGCTGAGGATCCAGGCAATAGGCTACACATTGCCTTTGCTGACCCAGATAAGATGCTCCTATGACTAGGCACAGGATTTGTTGACCTGTCTGATTATCTAATCTATCCCACCCAAAAGCAGTGAGATCCAACTCAAGTGGTCTCCAGGAGACAAGTTTTCTTGACATTGCTTCCTAGAATATACAAATTTGATTTCTCCTGACTTGAAGTGCTGTCTGATGGGGGAGAGGTGGAAATGTGTATTCTAGAAAGTCTAATGATTGAGAAATAAGAAAAAAGAAAACATAACTACAAAACCACTGCCTCTGTAGATCTTGTAATGAAACTGCCTTGTCATGGACAAAATTCTTGAAAATAACAATGAAAAGAATAGGCATTGTTTGAAGCTATTATTTGAAAATCATCTAAATTTTTAAAGGTTAATTACTGTAATTTACCCATCTTGATTATTAAAAAGGGTTACACATGAAAAATAAACATAAGAGTTCAATCTATTTTATTTCCACAGTTGATTTATCCACATCTGATTAGCTTTATATGACCATCTAATTGATTTGTAGTGTTCTGTCCAGTACAGATGGGCTACTGTTCATGACTACTTTCATACCATTTATATTATTGTTGTTCTGATTTTTATTCAAGGCCAAAGAGAGGGGAATATAAGAGCGTGATGTTCACCTAAACATAACAATGACATTAAATTTCTATTTGGCACTGAAACAAAAATAGATTTGTGAAGACAATCTACTATGAATACAAATGAGTTTTTTATGCATAAATATAATAAAATTTCTTACTTAATTATGACCTATTTTACCTGTTATAAAGTTCTGTAGCAAGAGGCAGGCTAAATCAATTGTCACTAATTCTAGTAAGTCTGTAATCAATAGTCTCTTATGCAGCTGTCCATGCATATGCTACATTATTTTATACTCCTTTTATACAGACAGAATTTTGCATTTGATGGAAACCATCACTCCCCTTTGAGTTGTGAAGACCAATGGAGGCTGGCTAGCTGCTTCCCACCAAAGTCTCTTACTGACAACACATAGCATGAGCAAGTCTTTATCAAGCACTGCTCTGTAAACCTAGCTCTTGCTTGGTTTTATTTCTGAGTCTTCTGGGTATATGCGGAGTAGTTTGAAGAACCTGTACTGTAGTTGTCTTCATACAGAAAAATTTTTGTCAACATCAGATCCTGAATCATCCAAATCATTCAAAGAATGAAGAGTGTAATCAATTACCTAGTACTCCAACCCCTGCTTTACGTAACTGGAACTTCATGCAGTGAGACCCAACTCAAGATGTATGTGTGTATATATATATACATATATATACACATACATACATATACATACCTGTGTGTATATTAGCAAGAAAGCAAGGTGTCAGCAGAGTTATGACATTAATGAGAAGTACACTTTCATGTCAGCAATTTTGTACACATCATACTATAGATGTTTGCTTAAGCATGCCAACTATTTTGCTTGACCACCTCACAGGGAATTAATTTTATGACCAGTCACAGCAGCCACCATTAATAAATCTGAAGAAAATTAGCCAGGAATTTCACTAACTAGGCACTTCTCAGGCCAAGAAGGTGCATAGTATCAAACAAGCTCAAATTCTGAATGATAGTCTTCAAACAAAACCTGTGAAAGAAAATAAATGGACTGTTGCCTTCATGTGTGCATTAATTTTTCAGAATTTGTTATCACCAAGTATAACATCATAAAAAAATGAGAAGGGCAGAAAGAGCCTTCTGTTTAGTACAGACTAAACTACCATTCTGGGAAGGCAGCGTGTTCAGATTACACAGTTAAACAGATTCTACTGCCGGTAAGTTCAGCTATAGAGTGCAACACCACATTTGCTGAATTATCTACCATGGTTTAATGGAGACAGTACAGGAATTCCCCAGTGCAGCAGAAAACTTTCACTGGCATGTTGCAATGACTTATTAAAAAAAATAAACCCCCCTCACATTTCTTACCTAGTGGGCATGAGAGACATTCTCCTCTCACACTCACAATTCTTCATTAATATATGTCCCAAACATCAAAGGAGGAAAAGCACTGCAAAATGGAGAGCATTTAAAAATCAGTATGTTAAAAGTTGCTGATGGCAATTGCTTCTTACCCATGTAGAAACCGTGTTGATACACCTTTCAGCATAAGTTGAGGAAAGCATCGATTCCAAACTTACACTTATCAGGAGTGCTTCAAATCTGCTTTGGCTTCACAACATGGAACTTGTTGGACTTGTCTTCTAGCTGTGCCAAAGTGCTTCACTGAGCTTCACTAATGCAATTACAAGTCCAGAAAGCAGTAAAGATAAAAAATAGATATAGCAAAGATGAAAAGCTGTGTCAAATGCAATTTGAAACAAGACAGAGAGTCAACAGGAGACAAAGTAAGATTATTCCAGGTGTTGGAGCCACAGAAAAGACACCCAGCACAGACAGTTGAACAGGTAGAGGAGACCAGGGTGGTACAAGATGTGCCAAAAGAGAATGCCAGAGATTGACCTTGCAGGATGCTACACAGAAGGGTTGTTAGCACAGAAGAGATGAAAACAAAGAGAAGAAGTCTGACAGGAGAGGAAGGAACTGATTCTGGTTACGTGACTTTGACAAGCTGCTGCTGCAGGTTGCACAGACATTAAGAAGTCCAAAGGTTATCAGGTCATTAAATGCATATAGGAGAGTTGTTTCTGCGCAGAAGAAAACCAACCTATTAGTCCCTCAGAACCTCTCAGAAAAAGGTGGTTTTGACTCCCAGCAACACAGAGCTCCATGATTTTGCCTGCAATGACTACAGGCTTCAGGAACCAATTTTCTCCCAAGTAATACCAATGTGGCAGCTTATAACAAGAGTTCAGGGCTCTTGTAGGGTTAACTTAGGAAGGAACTGGATTCACAATCTAGTTTTTTATTGAGCTTGTTACAATCATTTTTGTAACTCCACAGATTTTATTAATTACAAAATATTTGTTATATCTTTTCACTTTGTCATTCAAAGACTGCTGTGTGGCAATGTTTCTTGCTTGTGTCCTTCTGAGGGAAAAAATTTACTGTGGCAAGAGTTAGAAAAACAGGTCAGGTTTTGCAGTTATTGATCACCAAAAACATGGCAAGAAAGAAACTCTGCCATCCTTCTCACCCTATCCCAGAATATTCCCTATGACTCCAGTTGCTTTGTATCTTTTTTAGTCACTCCCATTCTTGAAAATTTAGTTATGCAATCAGTGCTCCCTTTCCCACCTGCTTTTCCGTGCTGAGATTGCTGCACTGGTCCTCCCTTTTTCTGTTATGCTTTTGGTGATCTTCTCATTATTCGCTGCTATAATATATGAAAAAGTGCACTGGGATAGGGGAAGTCCTTGGACTTCAGCCAGTGGGTCTATATAAAGATGACATACTAGTCTCTGGTTTAAAGCAACACACCTTGGCTTCATGTGGGGTTCTACAATTGAACAAAAGTCAGCAAAGGCATGAAATACAAGCAAGTAGAAGCACTAAAAAGCCAAGAATTCAATCAGACTAAATACAAATTTCTGTGTTCTGGGATAAAATAGATTCTTATTGTTACAGTTCTCTGTGAAGATTTAGCAGGGACTGGTCCAGTGCTTCCCACCTCTACAAGTTAACGCTGAAGCTTTGTGCAAATCATTTGATTTTTCCATGCTTTATCCCTCAGTTCCCTATAAGTAAATGGGGATCCTAAAGACTGTCTGTTTGTATTACAAGGTTGCTGTCATTGTAGAACAAGGAATGTTCAGGATGTGTTCGGGTACTTCACTTAAAATGGTGCTTTCACATATTGTATCTGGGGCAAGAATAATCAAACTTTCTAATGAAATAATTTCTTAGTAATGCTACAGAATAAAGATAACTGAATTATACTGTAATCTGCTGCTACAAGACTTTAGGTAAGCTGGGTCTGCAGCTGAATCCAAACAAACACAGTTTTACAGCTGCTGGTACTAAAGAAGTGCAAGCAGAGCTATGCTGCAGGCGGTTTCACCATGAAATGTTATCACGAGCTCCTTGAACCATCAGTGCACTCTGCTTTCTGTTGCAGTTCACTGCCTGGCACAGGTGTCTTGTCCCCCTTGGCCCCATTCCTGGGCCAGTCCTACCACTTGGCATCACTGCTTGCTTGCTGCCCTTCATCCAAAAGCAGGAAAAAGACTTCAGATGTGAAATCCTTCTAAGCAGCATAGCAAAACTTTTGTTTTGATTTGAACCATTCATTGTGGCCGCTTAAGAATTTATGGTTACTCTGTTCCCTTTTTCCCCCCAGAAAAACAGTAAAATTTTTTTTTACAAATTCATTCATTTAGGAAGACATAATTTCTGAAACCATTTCCTTAAAGGAAAATGAAATACCACACCAGTATCTCAATATTTAAATGCCTTAGAGAAAGAAACAAAAACAAAACCCAGAAAAATAGATGTGGTTTCTATCTGTGTTTGTTTCACTGAAATAGTGTTTTCAAATTGAAAGGAATGAAGGAGTGTGGAAAATATTGAAAAGTAATGAATCAATTTCAATCAATTTTTAATTCCAGTACAAGAGGAAGTAATGCCACTTGTTGAAAACAAAGCAATAATTTCTGACAGTTAAATTTGCAAGAAACTTTTTGCTGCCTGGAGGGAGGTAAAGCTGGATGCTTCCCTGCTTCTACTTTCTCATTACTTGACTTTCAGTGCTGTTTGATATATTCTAGTGAAGTTTCTCTCTGTCCTGAGACTTCTACTTTTCTTCCCTTAAAACAACACTCCCACACAAACAGAACTATTTTTTTTTGCAATTTTAACTTGAAACTTGGGCTTTAGTTGGAAAAATGTATGTACCTATTTTCTAAAAATACTTTTCTTAGCGAAAGATACCTTGATTTTAGAGTTGTTAGAAAATTTTGAATGATAGTAAGACTAGAAGAAAATTAAAAATAAAAATAAGAGTGGAAAAAGCGTCAAGTCCCTCTTTTGTGTCATTTTACTGTTTTTTTTCAAGCTAACTTTTCTGGTCTGTGTGTACTTTGTGGATGAAATAAGCCAAAATCCTTTTACAGTGCTTATTCATCATTTAGCACCCAATAACATTTTCAACTATTTGTTGCCTAAATATTTTACTATCTGATTTCCCTCTGAAATCTAAAATGGTTATAGCCTTGACATGGATATATTAAGAAGTTGAACAATTTTGCTTTTGTACTACAAAGAAAGGCAAGAGCCTACTCCTTTGGAGGAACAGCACAAGGACTCACTGCCCTCTGCGAAGGTTTGCAAGGAAAACACCCCAGTGAATGTTTTTTGTGGAAGGGGAGACCCACAGTGAAGAGGTTTGCCCACATATCTTCAGGTTGTCAACTGCAGATCTTGGTTTTCACTCTTCCAGTCGTTTATAAACTGGTTCCCCTATACACAATGGACTCAGATAAACTATGAAACAAACATCCCGATGACAAACAGCACTGAACACTGGCTTAATTCACTGACCTATTTAACACTGAATTTTTCTACTGCTAATTTCAGGCTTTTGAACTGAAAAGGAAAAATTCACTGCTCAAAGATCTACTACCCTACTAACCCAGGCAAGACTGTGTCTATACCTAAAGGTTGTTTTCTTCTAGACTGTGCTGTTGTCTTTGGCAGCAGTAGGATTGTAGAAATAAGTAGTTTTCTTGTGCCTGTGCTGGAATTGTTACCAGCAATGATCAAATATAATTTTTAACTTTAATAAAAAATTCTTCACATAGATGTTTTTAAATAAAAATGTATTAAACTTTTATTTATATTTGCAACATAGCTTTTCAGAAGACAATTTGAAGCAAGTTACATTTTCCACCAAAAATGTAAGTCTGCAAGTAAGAGGTTAACAGAGTTTAATTTCAATGTAACAGGTTGACTAGGGTCTAGTATCAAACGTTCATTCCACACACCAGGGCCATTAGACACACAGGTCTCATCCATATCCCAGCAGGCATCAGAAACACTGGACTTGGATTGGAAAATCTCTAAGGTAATAGCAGTGGGAGACCCTGGAAGTTTTGAATTTGGCAAGAGATGTCAGGGGAAAAAATAATTAAAAAAAAGATCACAACCAAAACCAAACAAACCACTCTGTGTACTCCATTTAAAATACACTTTTGCAGAAGAGGATTTGACTCAGCAATGTAAAAATTCAAAGATAAATTCACTTACTATTTTTGAGCAGTTACCATTATAGCTTTGCCTTTTCTACAAGTTGTATTTTACACACTTATTCATACACATGAAGGAAAACGCTTGATCTGTGCTTCTGCTCCCATTGCTTTGTAGAGTAATCCCTTGCTGCACAGTGAAGGCAGCTGTAAGGGCTCCTTGCATCATTAAAGACCCACAAGACAGACCCCATCTTTTGTTATGGATGTTGAGACTGAGATCACTGTAACAAGAAACTTTCACAACTTTTAAAATACCTAGAAACAACTATTTCATCTTAGATTTCTCCCCTGAAGTCTGTCATTACCCGTTAACTAACAGTTCCCTCTGAAGAGAGCCCACAATGCAAAAGTATATTTTCAGGTTTCAAGAGGCTGTCAATGTGACACCCAGTCTTCCAGGCAAATTCATTAGGCCAGAATTAAATACTTACTGTGGAGGAAAATATAGGAAGAGAAACTTTAGCCTTTGTCACCCATACTTTTGTTAACCTAGACTTTGCCAGATTTGCCGCATGTCACAACTGGTGCTTGCCGGGGCCATTGAGGCACCAGGAATGCATTTGCTTTGTGAAATAGTTTCCGCTTGCATGTGACAAAGCAGCTAGCTGGCTAGTCAGCCCCAGTCAGTGTCTATTTATTGCAAAATGTCAAAAAAGAATGTCCTGCATTTGTGGCTCAACAATAATGAACATGGCTAAATCTGAAAATGAACAAAGGGAAGTGAACAGCTTTTTAAATCCTGAAGAACATTCGATTCTTGGTGTCCTTTTTGTCCCGATTGTTTGTGCTGAAGGCTATGAAAGGACCACCTGTTGGGCTGCCATTTTGGGATTGTGCTAAATGCAGAGATTGCATGAAAGGACACTTTCCAAAATAACCTGGTATTATTATTCACGTATTTTATAGTAACTCTTCATTCAGAACTTGCAGGAAAGTATAAGGCTTTCTTTCTAAGTGAAATTTAAAGCTGCAAGTTCTCTATAAACACACTTACTGTGGACACATGATTTCATAGTGACAATCATGATTTTTTAAAAGGAGTTCAATTAAGCCTTTGATACAGCAGTAAGTTCCTCTGTAAAAGAAAACTAACCATTTGAAGTAATAAATACAAGATGAAGGAGTGATTAAGTTATAAAGGACTGAGTATCTCTGAGGATTAAATTAGCAAGGATTAAATTAGCAAGGATTAAATTAGCAAGGATTAATTGCACAAAATGTAACTTAAATACTTATTTTGCTCCTGGCATGAACTTGAAATTTTTTGTGAAGGCAATTATTTTTAATATCTATGAGAATGTTCTTGGGTGTAATTTGGTTATGTCCAAAAGACTGCATTGAATTGTGCTAAAATCGTACAAAATTTTGAAAAAGTTTACCACAAATCAGTATAAATATTTCATTTAAAAATACAAAATATGTATTCCTTTTCCAATTTTTTTTTTTTTTTTGGGTAAAAGATACTTTGCACAGTCAAGTGACAATGAATAGTTGCATACTAAAATCTGTAGAAACATTGCCTAAATTAAAAGAAGACAAAATCATTAGTGTTTCATAAACATCAGTTCATCCAACTTTAAGTTTTGAAGCTGACACATTTACACAGAAACTTCCACCTGATTCCAATAAATACATCCATTAATGTCTTAACACAGTAAACCCTTCTATGACTCTCAAATAACCTCTATTTAGAGCCAATGTTAATAACATAGAATAGCAAGGAACACATGTGTTTTCCAAAATACATTTTCTTTAGACACCCATGATAAGTTCTGAAGTTATTTGCAGCATCTCCCTTAGATTGCCTTAATTTTTCTTAAGTATAGATGCCTGTGTAAATTTATTGACACAGGCATTCTATTTACTAGGGTGAGCAATGAGCCTTCTCAGAACTTATATGCTCACCTCATGCTATACAACACACACTTCCAAAAACTTTATATGAATTTTATCTGAGTTTGTGATTGTAGCTGGGTTACACAGTTAATTAGAAGAATAGCAGAGAGGGATGTCTACATGAATAGCTGGATATTATTCCATCTACTGTCACCTGTTTCAATCACAAAATTTATAGCTAAAACTCAGGTGTTAAATCTCTTGCATTTTGCTTATTTTTCATCCTCAGAAAAGTAAAGGTAGTTGTACATCTGAAAACAAGCCATAAAAGCATTAGTGTAGGTAAAGAGAGTGCTTATTTCCTAGAAACCTCCTGTATATCTTACAGTAGCAGAAATTCAGCTTTATGTATTGTTACCACTACTTCTGAAAGTTAAAACATGGTTTTAAATGTGCCACAATGGATTAAAATTACTCTTAGAAAATAGTGATTTTGCTGGTCAAACAAAATTGCTAGTTAATCAGATTTTTACATGTGGATTGAACTATATTTCCTACACTAGAAAGAATAGGATTTTATGTGACTATCAGTTCAGAGGGAAAAATGTGAAGGGGAACAGTGTATAATGCAGAAGTATAAATTAATGTCTTGGTTTATTGTTCACTGTGCCATAAAGAGTATGCACTACACACAGCTACTCTAATAGGGAATTATGGAAATTGAAGCTAGCAAGCAAAAATTACTTATGTCTGAATAAAAATATGTGTATTTCAGAGAGATACAATATGTTTGGAACCCTGAGATAATGAGAGGTAAGCTGGTGAAGGGGGGAGATAAGGGAAATAACAGAAGCTGAATAGATGAAAGAAGTGATTCAGTGGGGAAGCATTGTTGATCACAGCTAGTGTCAGAAACAAACTAGAAAAATGGGAACTTCTTTAACATTGGCAGGAAAATAATATTTTAAAATAGAATGTATACCACATACTAAAAAGTAAAAGAAAGTGAGAAATAATAAAAGGCTTTCAAACTTTCTTTGGTATGCATCAATAAAAAATAATACAAGCAAGCAAAAAAGAAAGCACCGAAATGGAATCCTTTCCAAAGGTATCTCAGGGAGATGGACATATTGTCCCATTCTTTTCACATGAAGATTTTAATTTTGCATTCTTTTTGTCTGTTTTGAGATATACTTGCAGTTATTCTACACTGGGTACTTTTTCATTCTTTTAATCTACTTAGATAGTCTACACTGGCAGAGGGAGAGATAGAATGGGAGAAATCTAGTCTTGAATTAGATCATCTGGCTGTCCCCTGCCAATATGATTCTTGAAGTTTGAACCGTACTCAAATGCAGAGTAGCATCCTCTTTCCTGAATACTAGAGGGAACTGCAGTTCATCAATTTCCCTCATTTTCTATTCCCATTTTTACCATCTGTTTTTATAGAGAAATTATATCTATCTGTAGCATCCAGATTTCATTACGCTTTTGCCACACAGGATACAGGTATACCATACAAGACTTGATTATCTATTTACCGATACTTCACTTCAAGCAACTGGCAAAAAAGGTGCAGCTTATATTGTCACTCTGGAAAGACCTGCACTAAAATTAGCAGAACACTAAAAACACCTAAATACTCTTTGCATTTTTAGTGCCAGGGACATTCCTGTTCCTATGTGCATATACTGTTTACACCCATCCCCCATGAATTCCTAACATGGTTTCTCTTATATTAAGCTTCCCTTTGGTGCCCATAGCAACACCATCTAGCACTGGAATGTTCCTGCAGGGTTTGCAGAAGTCCTTTCAAAACAAGATGCTGATTCTGCAGTTATTGCTCACCCAGCTCCTTATATCAGATTCACAATCTGAGCCGTTGGTAGCACACAGAAGGTGATTCATCCGACCACTGACTGTCATCATCGTTAGGGATGAAACATGTTATGTATGTTTCAGTTTGAGTTTTCTTCCCATTGAAACCAACTTGGGCTTTTGAGGGTTTCTTTGGAGTTTACTTAGCTGTTTGAAGAAATGGAAGAAGGTGGTGGTGTTTTCAATTTGAGATGATTCTGAAGTTTTATTTTATTTATCTATCTCCAAATTGACCTTTGTCCTCTTCTGGCACTTTGAGATCCACTTTCTGATCTTAAGGCCAATGGTGTGAAGGTAGAAAAGGTACATTTGGTTAAAAACTAAGCTCAGAGAAGTTTATGGGGAGTCCTAATAGCTGGCTCCTGCAGCTCAGGAATTTTTACCAGAGTTTGTTGTGCTGGGCGCCCATCTCCCTTGAGATACCTGGTAGGGGTCAGAGTTGAGCTGGACCTCTGATGGGAGCCACAGATGCACATGTTGTGAAGAAAGGGAAGGGCCTATGCAATTGCCACTTCCTCTGTCTACCTGTGTGCATTGGGATTGAGAAGGGTCTAAAACAGCTGTGTAAGCTGTTACCTCCATGCCCCATTACCACATTTTGGAGATGCCAGCAGATCTCCAGTGGAGTGGAGAAGGCTGAGGAGGTACCCCAAAACATGCTCAGAGTGCTATATTCGAGATCTTCAGGCTAAAAAGAAATAGTGCTTCTTCCAAACACCAGAGCCATAGCCATTGTCAGTACCAGTCATTTATATGATTTTAGCTCAACAAGAAAGGAAAAGAGGAAGGTAGTGACAGTATGCACTTTGTTCATTCATTTTGAACACAGTATTTCATTTAAATTCTGTGCTGTGCCATGCTGTGTACTAGAAAATGTACCCTAGGATATTTTTAAAGCTATAAAAGTTCAGTAAATGGAGACTTCTCTGCAGGACTCAGCTATTAAATCTTTGCTGGAAAGTGGGAGCCACATCCATTAAAAAATTCATATTCTGGTAAGACTAATCACATCTTTGTATTACTAAAGTATGCTTGAATTCAGATGTTAATCGTGTAAATATTTGCCAGTTATACATTGTGCAGAACAAATGCCACAATTTGGCAGAGTTAAATAACCCCTTATCTCTGAAGTTATCTTAAGAACATGGAAATATTTGGGACATGTGTTCAGGGTGAAGGTGGAATATTTGCCACAGTGAGGCAAAAGTAATCCCTTCCCCTCCCCTGCCAGGAGAAAAGTTCACCTGGAGTGTAGCTGCACAGACACTGTGCTTCGCATCACGGTGCAGACTGAGCTCTGCTCCCTCTCTGAGCACAAGGTGCCTGGCCAGGCACAGACTCTGCCTAGAGACCACACCAGCAGCACTCCCAGAAGGAGACAGGTGTTGCTGATCTATATAGTATAGGCATAACATTTGGATCTTTGTAGAGAAAGTGGGCAAGGGATCCTAAGGGCCACCTCAGCCCTGCTGGTGCTATGAGAGATGCCTTACGTGGTGATGGCAAGGATTTGGATGCAGGTGTGCAGCAGACTGTGCTCTGAACAGAAAAACAAGGCCTGATAAAAGGGAGAGCTTGAAACTGCTCCAGAGGACATGGGCCACAAATCACCCTCTTCTGTGTTGGCTTTAGCAGAGTCATTCCTGAGCAGGAGTGAAGCTGTACAAATAGTGTCCAGAGGTCCAGCATGCACAAATTTCTTCCTTGCAATCTTCACATATACTGTGAAAAAGGTGCAATTATAAATAACTAAGAATTTAATTCCAAGTCTAATTCTGAATTTAGTGTTTGTTTGTTTAAAAAAAAAAAATGTTCTTTATGAGTCAGATACCCATTTCAACTTGTGAGGAGATATGAATGACTTCTAACCTTACTACAGGACAATTGTATTTTTATCTGCTGTCAGTCTTCCTACCCAGTGCTAAATTCCCCTTTACTCTTTCTGTGGTCATTGCTATGCTGACTTAAGAAAAATCAAGATCTTGGGAAATTTCTTTTTTTCCAAGACTGATCACCTGCTGAGCATATCTAGCCCATGGGATAGTTTCTTGCAACATTCTGGGAATACAGCTCAGTCAAAGGAAAACAAAACTGGGACTAGTATCATGGGAGTTGCAGGAATGAAGGGTTACAGCAGGGAGGGAAGGATGAATTTGCAAGCCAACTTCGATCTGGCAACATTTTTTTGATAGTTTAGCAAGTGCTGCATTAACATTTCTATACCGGACAGCCTCAAAGCACCAGGCTGGATTTAGAAGTGGCATCCAAACACACCAAATTTCCAGCTGGCATAGACAGGACTAGATCAGAGTTCTAAAAACTATAGACCAAGAATCTGGACCAGTGCATTTTTTTATGAACACAAGGGCTAGAAATATCAATTTTACAATTGATATATGCTGAATCTTATATTTTAATCCTTGGTGCAGTTTCTTGTTTATTTGGTTTTTGTACTTTCCTATCATATTATTGGGGAGTATTTCTTTAATACAAAGGAATTCTGATTGTAC
The DNA here is from genome assembly GCA_013399695.1 of Formicarius rufipectus. Taxonomy (NCBI): domain Eukaryota; kingdom Metazoa; phylum Chordata; class Aves; order Passeriformes; family Formicariidae; genus Formicarius; species Formicarius rufipectus. The sequence goes on along the minus strand of VXAU01005106.1, from coordinate 91,790 downwards.
ACAGACTTTTCAGGAGTAAAAAACTGTTTTTGTTGTGATGGGTTTTAAATAGAAACTGCAGTCTGAAAGAATTGGTTTTGCTCCTTTTCTTAAGAAAACTTTTCCTGTGAAGATGCATGAATCCTGTAAAGTTAACAAAATATCCAGTTCACCCCAGACTGCATCTTCCTTGTATTTGCTTGTTATTTCAATTTCAGAAGGGTCCAAGATGTGGGCCCCAATTCATTGTTGCAATAATTTTGGTTTATGTTTGCATAAAACTGTTGCTTTTGGATTAATTTAAATTAGTATAAAAACTTTTCAAGACACATGCTGACTCTTTCTGAATGTCTAGAAAGTTCCTGGAAAAACTCAAAATGAAATTTTTTTCAAGAGAGTTTCTAATGATAATAATAAACTACTTCCAAAGCTGTTTGTGTGCATGCGAGGCAATGCTTATTTTATTAAAAAAAAAAAAAATAATAGAAAAGAAGATAGGAAAAATTACTGAGTGTAAGAATTACTGTATAACTCAGGGCTGTCAGGTTGCTCTCACTGCTAAATCTTGTCCCAGTTCTTAATCCAAACTGGTAGTCTGTGTTTCTTGCAATGAAGATCCTAGTCTTAAACTGTTTCACTACCTATAGGTGCTACCGAGAGGAAGTCTGGGCCTGTGCCCAGCTATCATTAGCTTTAAAAAATTCTCTCTGCTAATATTCAGAATCAATATTTACCAAGTGAAGAAATGCCATTCCTCTGAACACTCCGTATGCTTGTACCCAGTTATAACCCACCCCTTTGTTACCATTTTACTCTGCTGAAAAAGCACAGATGCTTTTCTTAAAATTATGAAAACTCAAAACCGTTTATAGTAGAAGTTATTTTTAACAAGTACAGAAATAATCAGATATCATAAGTTTGAAAAATAAAGCATAGTTAATTTAAGAGGATTTATGAGTTTCATCCCCTGGAACTATAAAAACTACACAGATTAGTTGCTTTTAATCCCATTTAACTAAAGCTCTCCATTTCATTCTTCTAATCTTTTCTCATAAAAAAATCCTTCTAACTTCTCAGTCATGTTTTCTGTCCTTGGAATTTCTCTCTATTTGTCTACATATTTTGAGTATAAAGAGAGGCCCAGGGTGAATGCAGGATTGTAGGAGGGACTCTGTTACCATTTTGCTAAATCTCTAATTAAAAAGGGTTAAAGTTAATATATTTAAGCTACAACAGCAAAACCACTTGATCACACATGACAACAGAAGTATTTATAATTATAGTGATTGTCTTACCTCTCAAATGGTCAGACTTAGAATGTTTAATCTGTACAGATTTCTTCTCTATAATGAAGATTTTAAGGACATTTTCAAGACAGTGCAAATTTTGCTTGAATTGTGGAAAAATAATTATTTTTAAAGGATTTTAAAGTCTTATGCCCTGGTGATTTTGGTCTGCAAAAACAATTTCTTATCCACTTTCATTTTAACACTGATCTTTCTATCTTGATGTAGCAAGACCCGCACCTTACAGCAGTACCCTCCGTGTGCAGGCACAGAGCAGGCAGGACGATGCACAGTGGCAACAACAACTGCAAATTACATTTTCAAAGCCTTTTTTTGCACTTTTACTGAAACGCTTAAATAACACAGTGGAGATGAGGAAAACTTACATGTTCAATCTGTCAAGCACTAACTGAATGCAAATAGACTTTGCCTGTTTGAATTTATTATTTAAATATTCCCCAAACTATTCTAAAAAACCCCAGCTGCATACAGGAACCCCAAAGCTATTGACTGCAAAGATGTAGTATTAAACTCTGAGACACCAGATACGATTATACAACCATAATCTGTTTGGTTTATTACTTTTCTGACCTATAATCAAAGCTGATAATAATTCTAAATTCAAGAACATTGTCCGTGCTACAGATGGGCATGAAAACACTGCCTTGGAAGTCCTCTCATGCATTGGGACTCCAAAAGGGTAACAACAGTTCCCACCTTACAAAAAGTCTCAGATCTGAAAGGCTTCCCCCCCAGCGTAAGTTCTCAGTACTTTGTATTGTCAGACTCACAGGCATAGGATTCAGGAGGTTTGGGGGGTTGTTTTTGGTTTTTTTCTCAAGCAGTGATGCCATGGAATTAATCCAAACCAACTAACTTGTGTTCTCTCCAAAGGCTAATTTAGTGGTACAAAGCAAACATGCATGAGTACCTTACGCTACCCAGACACACCTGCACAATTATACACAGACACAGACACACACACACACACACACACATTTACATGAGGAGATTAACCGCATCTAAAAATTAATTACTTATCTGTATGCACACATGTGTTATTAAGATTTATGAAGGTTATGCCTAGATTTAGCTACCAGTTCTCCTTAGGTTTCTAAAAATTTGAATCAAAGTATGATCCTGATGCTTTTCATCCCTTTGCTCTTTACCTATAGACTGTGAGCATGCAATGTTCATTTGTATACGGTACAGACAGGAGTCAGGGGAAGATGTATGTAGACAAATTTTTCTATTAGTCTGTATAAGACCATCATGTATTATTTATAGAACAAGTTTATTGCATATACAAACAATAATTATTCTAAACATGCAATTATATATCCATATTTGTATGCCTGTATAGATTTTTTGTCCTTAATGGAAAACTTGAACTGCAAGCAGCCATGTCAGAACTCAGATGGTTAACATTCACTTCTTGCTGTTTTATTGCATATTACTGTTCGCTCCTGAGCAGCAGGAGCAGATTCAGGCAATTACAATCAAGTCAGGGCACACGCCGTGGCTGAGCAACACGATCATGATGAGGATACTGATGAGGCACTTATCGAAAACCCCACATCATCCACACTCATCAGCCACAACATGTCACCCCAAATGAGGCATCAGCTGCCTTCAAATGGCTCATTGCACACTGTTTACAGCTTTCTTTGGACCCACTTTTGATTTTGCGGTCAGGACTTAGTTCAAACAGCGGCTGACTGGCACTGGCAAGCCCCGGGATACAGAAGAGCCGACTTCCCGGGAGTCAGAAGTGTTTTGACACGGGGCCTGACCAACGGAGAGGAAAGGTCCCGGTTCAGCACCCCCCAAACATCAGTCCCTCTGAGAGCGGGAGAGTGAGTTATTTCAGAAGAGTTTGAAATCAGGAGAGGAGGGCCAGTGCGATAGAGGGGGAAAGCAAACAAACAAACAGCCCCACTATACTTTCTGGTATATTTTATTTCCTAACCTCCACTTTAACAAGTGACCACCAAAGGAAAATCTGACAGAAATACTTTGGATCAGAGCCCTGTCATTTCTGTGCCCTCTTGAGTCACTTTGAAGGTGTAAAAGAGCCCTTAAAGTGGGGGCACAAGTCATGGGCTCTCTATTCAGAGCTGTCTTTGTGTTGGACTTGCACAAAGCTGTGCAGAAAACTTTTCCTGAGCTGCAAACCCTTGCTTACTGGGATTCAAGAAGACCTTTCTTATTTATTTATTTATCCATAAAGTAAGCAAGCAAGAAAGAATGAGCAAGCAAGGGTGAGAACACATTATTGGTTCCTGGGTATCAGTCCTCTGCCCTTACCTGAGGGTAAGGGATGGCACAAAAAGGAACAACCCTAAATTAGAAAGACAGAAACTCTCTCCGGCACAGTTGATGGACACTCGAAAAAGGAGTTTAGAGACTCACCGGAATAGCAAAGACAATGTCCAGACTCTTGCCTAAATCAAGTGGAGTGAGAGCTCTGAGCCAAAGATTGGTTACTCCCACAGAGCATCACCCTGGACTGAAATGGAGCTGAGAATCTTTCTCCTGCCATTACTCTCTAGAAACAGACATTTCTGTAGCACGGATCAGAACTAATTTGTTTTGACAAATAGAGATTTTTCTGATGAGAAAGTGCTGTGTCATGGAGTCTCTGACACTCCGCCAAAGAGAGGTGAAAGGACCTTACGGTGAATAGAAATCTAGTTCTTGAACTGAAGATGTTAGCTGATGAAAATGTATATTAATCAATTATTGTCAGTTCCTATCCATTTATGTGAGAGAGTGGAAAAAATGAAAGTATTTTATTTTATCCCTCTTTCTTTTTTATCTCATAGTATCTTATGAAATTATTCTGTTCATTTAAGACAAAGATCACAATACCCAGATAGTTACCAGCATACCAATTAAAATCCTTATTTTGCAAATAGACAAGTTTATGAACTGAAAGATGAAGTTATTCACCTGATCTTACAGGCCATCTTAGGCCTGTAAAGTAAATAATTAGACAATACCCTCTCCTCTGATTTTTCAATTAAGGTATAGGAATATATATATATATACAATTACTTCTATGGTTACTGTCTGCACTGTCTAGCTCAATAGTTCTTAAAGTCAAGAAGGCAGCACATTCCCTCTGGATTCGTATCATATTGTAACATATTGATACATACAATATTGATACATAATGGTCAAAGCATATTGAATCATGAAAATATTTGAAGTAAAAAAAAAAAAAAAAGCAAGGCTCAATTAAGGTTTTCCCACATTTGTACATCTATTTGAGAGCTTTTTTTCTTGGTGTTTTCATTTCTACTCTATGTTGCACAATGTTTTATCTCTTAGGGGCAGATTCTTCCTGCTGCTTACAAAGATTTTATTTACTGTTGAATAAAGGAAAAATATTTCCCAAAAAAGCAAAATAGATGGTCCCAGGAGAGGCAGAGAATAACCTCTACAATCCGTTTATTAGCCTTATTTACTGAGACCAATTCCCACGCCCGTCCCCCCAGTCCCCGGGTTAGCAAATGTCCTACACAAGTCCTAAACCTATTAATATCCTCAGAGTAGGTTTAACTTATTGTTAGGATTCTTCTCATGCTATCTTCTCTGTGATGTTCAGCAATATGAACAGGAGGAGGAGGATGTAAGGAGTATGCATGCGTTAGGATTGCACAGCATAAAATCCCCGAAAACTGCTTGACCGAAATGAAATTGAGCTGCTCGGCACAGCGCTGCAAAGACACGAAACTGTGTGAATGAGGCTAGATAAGAACTGAAGTACCGGTGGTAGAGCATCCTAATTACAAACCTGTGGTGCAGGCAGAATAATGGACAGAGTGGCAGCTCTTGTAACTGTGTAAAAACGAGTGGAAGTTTGCATTTTCGTTGCTGTATCGTGAATTGAAGGGGGGGCGGTGGGGAGTGCGAGGGGAGGGGAGGGGAGAGAGAGACTCTGTGTGTGTGTAAAGAACTGTTTTTGGGTCATCATCTTACGCTCTTTGTGATGCACATTCTAATTTAGGCAAAAGGGATGCATCTTTCAAATGCAGATCATGTTTGCATTAGAAGAGCAATGAGAACACTTGTCACTTTCAGAACATTTATGTGCTAGAAGTACTGTTAGCAGAAGAGCAGTTTAGATAAATTCAAGACTTTTTTTTGCTGATCACAAACATTAAGCTTCACACCTGAAACCCTCAACCCCCTGCTGTGCTCTAATCCTAGCACCATTCACCCTTAGAGACTCAAAGTGCTGTGCCACTGCTCTCAAACATTTGATTGCCCTTACTTTGAATGCCACCACCTGCAAAAATGCCTTTTTATTCCCTTTGAGCCTCTTGAGAAGGAAGTAAAAATGATAATTCATGACAAACATTAATTAATTGTTTACAAGATGATCTTTTCTTTTTCTAACTTCTGTTCAGCAGACATGTTGAGCTGCAAGACTCCACGCTTGATGCCAGAGCTTGTCAAGAGGTCTGCATTGTTGTTTATCACTCAGGCATAGGATAGACTGCAGGTCATTGTTTCTGCAGTTCAAGTGGGACTGTCTAGCTCTTATTTGAAGAATGGAAGTGCCATGCATGAGTTACTCAGTATAAAAGAACTACCGGTTCTAAGAAGGAACAGGGATTTAGCTTCTAATGCAGAGTAAATAAACATTTTTCACCATCTCTTGCTCCATGTGATTTCGGAAAGGTCAAGAGGTGCCATTACAGTATTTTAAAAGCTTCAAATTATGTTTAACTAACGTATCACTAAACTCGGAGAAATCTTATCACAATTTAGGAATCTATTGTCGTTGTTTTAGTTCTTGAATTCATCAGAGGAAGACATATTTTGAACGGAATGTGCTGTAATGAAGGCTGAGGTCACTCAAGGCTGGGACATAGTTCTCCCCCAAGGTAAAGATTAAAACCCTCCCCCCACCCCTGCATCAATGAAGGTTGGATTTAACCAGAGTCCTTACATTCAAGAATTAAATCTACCAAAGTTGTTACTCAGTTATAATAACTGACATGAGTATCCCAATGACAGACTAAAAGAGAAGAATACAGTCACATTTAAAACAATGTCACCAAAACATTGAAACCTGAGCAGCAATATTTTTTCCCTAAATTATGCTTATGCTGTTGAAGGTGAACAGACAGCTTTGCAGAGGAACTGAGCTGCCACAACCTGGCTGAATTCATTAGAAACTATGATGACCAGTACCTTTACGGATCAGACTTGTTATTTACTCATGTATTTATCTTTAATATATATAAATATATGTTT
>VXAU01005106.1:17425-85243 GCA_013399695.1 Formicarius rufipectus | reverse complement strand
AAAATAATTCCAAGAACTTTAAACCACGTCAAAAGTCTGGTAACAAGGTAAAAAGAGTGAAAGATCTTACTTGTAGGAAGTGCACAGTAATACAGCTTCTCACTGAACTCTGGTTTCCACATTCCAAGTTAGGAGCCCTTAGATCATGGCTGCAAGGCTAAAAATCAATGTTATATTTTCTGAGTCAATACCAAGGGTTGCACTTAACAGACGTGGAGACTAATAAGATATGCAGAAGGAGTAAAAGCAGTGCACAAAAAATTCAGGCCTTCGTCTTGGCGACGATCCAGCACAATGATGTTTCAACCAGATTTGAAAAAAAAAGAAAAAAATCAATAACATCTGTGGTATAATGGTTAATTAAAGAAGCTCTTCAGCAAAGCTCAAGATGAGAGGCTCGGCCTGAAATTCAGACAGCTGAAGCTTGATTATCAGGAAAGAATGCTTTTTTAGCTGTGAGTGGATAGGCCAAAAGCTGCAATGTGTGGAAATGGGGGAAAAACTGCTTTTATTTTAACTTTCTTTAAGTAATGCATACATTGTTCTCACCTGCATTAGGAGCTGTTCAGAGCAAAAGCCTCTTTCTATACATCTATGTACATATAATTCAGTTCCTTGGAATCTATAGATTAAAAAAAACATCAAAGATAAGCAGGTTGGCTGCATGTTTTTAATTCACAAATTCTTCACTTTTCCTTCCCACCCCAAGCCCCCACAGCTGTGCCTTATGTACAAAATCCAACTCTTGGCAGATCCCTTCAGATACATTCTACTGATTTACTTTAATTTTAAGGACCTGAGACTTTTCAAGTTCAATCCTGAAAGAAATTAATCAAAGTTAGATTATTAAAGCATGGTATCTGCAATAAGTAGATAATTCTACCATCAGCTTCTGCACCTTTCTATTCTCTTTTGCCACCTCTATCTAAAATACATATGCACAGATTTACAGTCAGAAGGGACTATCTTAATACAACCCTTGCATGACACCAAATGTTGATTTCCAGCTAGTAATTCCTGTGCATTGTCTTAGAGAATCTGTTGTTTAGAGATTTCAAATGACAGAAAGACTACTCCATCTCTTGGCAAGATTTTCTGAAAGTTAATTAGCATTATCATAAAACCACTTTATTTTTAGTCTGAATTTTTTCAATCTACTTGTATCTTGGTCTGCAAAGTTCAAGAGCCTTGGGATATCAGAAATGATTGCTCTGTAGAAATTACAGAACATGGTCATGCCTGGTTTTCATCCTCTTCTTGCAAAGTGGAAGAGATGGTGCCCCCTTACACTTACAGTAGACAAACTTAGTGTAGACAGATTTCCCAGATTTTTTCTTGTAACTCCATCCTCAGTCAGAGTCCTTTTCACGGGCAGATAGACAAAAAAACCAGTATTGTTTCTTCCACTAGCAATCTCACTAACACTTAGTATCAGGGCTCTGCCTTCTACTTAATGATACCCCATTGATCCATTCAAACTTCCCAACTGTCAACTCCCACCTAAAAGCTCAACTATTTTAGCTCTGATCATATCAGCCCTTTTCTTCAAAATGCATGTCCCTAACTTAAAAATAAGTGCAACATTCCTTCTTTTAGAAGGTGAAAATGCCTTGTATTTGGCCATGTTGTATCAAATCTTGTTAGCGTACAGCTCTGTAAATAAAATAATTCTTTCATTCTGCAATGCCAAGCAAAACATCTCCTGCATATTGAAACTATCGGGAATGATATTTTCTATTTCCCAAGAAATTCCAATTTGTGATTCAAACAGATGACAAGTATTATTTAAGTTAGTCAGCAAATGAAGTTTCAGGAAGAAACATTTTTCTGGGTAAAAATGATTTCTTTAAACAATTTCAATATTTAATTCTAATTTTTATTTTAAACTAACATGTCTATTTCCATATTGCTTCTTAGAATGTACATAAAATTAATTATCAAAACCTGTTCCAAAATATTAAAACAAGTTGTTTCAACACTAGCACTATGTTGCCTTCTTTTTTCCTGGATTCAGTCTCTTCAAAGTGTTACTTTTTCCATGCTATATATATCTAAAGGAAAAAGTGCTGCTTATAAAAAATTATTATAATAAATTAGTTTAACTCATACTGATGAGAATCTAAGCAGTTAGGTCTTTCTTTTTGACCTTTAAGGCACAAAGTAACAGTAGAAAAAAAATCAGAAGTTCTGAGAACTCAGAATTTTCAGGTCAGGGCTTCCCAGAGCAGTCAGGTTCAATTTACTTACACAATAATTTAAATCGATGTTAGCTTTGCAACTGTTTTCAAAGGCAGCAGACCTAAGTCAAGACAGTGCAAAGTAAAATCCTACCCCCCTCAAACTTTCTGTCAGAATTCTTCAAATTCCTTTGGTGTTCAAGTGGAATTTTCCACAGCAAACAGCATACCCCGGGCAAAGATCTTTTATGTCATCAGCACTGAAGAAATTAAAACATCAGCAAGTACATGTTTGGAAAAATAACTGCATTCATAGTCAAGACCAAAGGAGACAAAAATAATTAAAAAATAGCTGCACCTGATTTCTGCATGTCAGATGATGTCCATCAGTGCATTTTGCTGTATGTGCCAAACATATTTTGGCATGCAAATTTTTCCTGAAATAAGGTTTGTTTGATATACAGATATGACATCCAGGAAACACATAATAATATTTTGTTTTAGGACAAGAAGTGCTCCATGCCCTTGAGACATTGCAAAGCATCACATTGACTGTCCTCTGCCATGATTACAAGCTCCCACAGTCACTGGACCAATTCCATCTGCCCTGTCTCACACGTGGTGAGAAAAGTGCTGATGAAGCCTGCTTGTTTTCACATGGCATCCAAAAGAGCCAAACACTCCATTAATAAAATAGTTCTGCCTTGTAGACCTCCTCACATGAACTGATAGCTCTCCACTCTCCAGCATCCCTCAGTGAGATCCCTTGCAAGGGTCCTCTGAACAGGCAGTCTGCCAAGAGATGGCACACTGAAATGGTGTCATTTTTAAACCCAGCTTTAATAACAATCTGGCATTCAGATAGGTCCATCAGCCCTACTTCCCACAGTTCCATTTAGGTAATCAAGTAGTTTGGCATGTGTTGTGCATATTCATTGTTCCAGGGAGAATTCCTCCCGAAGAGGACCAGGGCCCTCAGCCAGATGAATGGTGGCTATTAGGGCAACAAGAGCAGGCAATGGGGCTAGCCTTGGACTAAGGTTTTAAGGCAGTCACATTGGCAGTGGTCTTGCCAGTAATGCTCTCAGGATCATCCAGAAAGCCTAGGAGCCTACTTATCCAGCTGAGAAGCTGAGTTGGCATGAACTTTGTATATCATCCACACTGAGTGATGTGTGTCAGCAGATAACCCTGAACTTCCCTGACCTTGGCAGACTCTCTAACAGGACCTCAACACCAAACTGCCTTTTCACTCCTTTCCCTCAGAAAGTTCCAGTGGACAGTGGCATGGCATTGCTCTACTAGGAGTACCCAGACAACTTCATCTCTCTGGCATCTTGTAGGAGCCTCTGTGAACCCTAGAGTCCCATAAACATCTTTCCTATGATTTCCTCCACTTGATATCTATGTCTAGCCCGAACCTTAATAAAAGGTAATGTCTGCAAATCTTGGCCCATATGATCAGAATCTTTTTCCATTTTCCTTAAAACCTGTTCCATTATGAATGTTCCTGAAATCCACTGGGCATGTAGACACCAGATGTTAAACCTTGGACTTGAGACCAGTGTCTGAATTATTGTGTCTGCCCTGTTGGCCTAAACACAGACTGATATGATTTGGATCAGGGCACAGCACCAGGTTAAACACATGCAGACTTCTCAAGGCATTGTTTCCAAATTGAGCTTGAGCAACTAGACTGTAACCATACTTCTAATCTGCTTATTTGAAATGTCCAGGAGTATAGAGGAGAGTTGAACTGCAGCTCAACCCTAACCTCTGCAGTTACTTCAGACAACTGAGACCAAACAGAAGCTTGCAGAATGTTCTTGTACCCCTACAAACCTTAAAAAAATTACCAGTGATATTTTTAACATATATCTGGGATGACACTTCTGGGTAAGATAACGAAATAAAAAGAGTTACTGAAGTACCTACTTTAAGATATCTAGTCACAAGATTTCCAGTAATTTGTTTTCTTTGTTTATGTCTGTCTCTGCTAGAAGGTTGATTTATAATGTGAAGTGACAATCTTTGAAACATGAAAAATATACACACTAGAAAGCAAACAGACCACCAGTGTAATTCACATACTTTAGCCCACAAAAGACACACAAAAAGTAGCTTTGAGTTGCTGCAGAATTGAGGTGGTCATATGAAATAAGAAGCTCCATATTTAATGCCAAACTTCTCTGAGAACAAAAGTAGCTAAAATGTGCATTGCAGTGGTTGGCCCAGCCTGCAGGAGGAGATGACTCTTCTCTACTTGCCTTGATCTGAGTACAGACAGGCTTGTGTTTTTCCTTCCGTCTTTAAGCTGAAGATGTCACAATAGATGGCTGTAACAAGAAAGAAAACAACTGGCATGGGATGATCATGAAATTCCAATGTGTTATTGGTTTGATGTTTTTCCTCTATATGCTTAGGGCAGATGAGTCAAAGGAACACTTTTGATTGGAATTAATGAAAGAGTTGAATTTCAGAATTTTATTCTGCAATTCAGCCTCCGAATTCTAACCAGCAAAACATGTTTCAGCATGAGACCCTCCCACACTGCTTCAAACAAGCATACGTGGATATGAACACACTTCTGCAAAGTCTGAAGCAACAGACCAGCTGGCAAAATCAAGAATTAACACACAAACTGCATTCCAAAAGAGTTCTTACTCAACAGCCTCTCCTTAAAAGTACTAAGAACCACATGCCTCACTGATAAAAGATACCTATTTCTGCCTGTTGTTTCTGTACCTCTGTTTTGAATTTTGCAAGTTTTCATACTTTGGTGTTTTGGAGAACATTGTACTGACTGCAGTGAAAAAATGACAGGTAAAAGCTGATAGAGGGGGTAGAGTTTAAGTAAGATCTACCCCAGTCAGAGCAGCAGTCAAATAGTGGATCTCTTTATACAAACGAATCAAAAAAACCAGAGGTTTCAGTTTAGAGAATGTCTGATTCATCTATGCACTGATTCATATATCCAGATTGATGATATCACACCCCCCCACTATAGAATAAACACAGTGAGAGGTAGACCTCTGCTATCTTTTCAAAAATTCAGAGTAAGTCCTTTAACTTCTGGGAGTTACCCTGGGTTTACAATTAAATAAATGAGAGCAGAATCTAGCCCATGAAACCATAAACTCAGCTGTTATCAGGCAGAGTCTTAGAATTCACTATTAATATCAGCACTGAGAGCTATTCTGATTGCAATTGCAAAATAATATTTTATATCCACTTTCACTATCTTGTTCAAATACAGGAAATGAGTCAATCTCCAGAGAACAGAAAGACCAGTCAGAAAAATTGAAGAGTTGTATAATTCAGCATCCAGATTTGAAGTGAAGGAAAGGAAAACTGATTCCTGCAAATAGTCTGCAAGTGGGACTGTTAACACATTGCTAAAGGTCATACCCATAGACTCAATACAGTGGTTTCAGTTGTCCTCTTCAAAGTACACACCGTGTGGATACCTCATTTCACTAAATGCCAAATGAGCGCAAAAATTGCTGAATAAAAAATGTCTTCCAAAGTCCTCCTGAAGTAATTCACTGTGAAGCAACATGGGATTCTCCATATAAAGAAAAGTGAGGATGATATCTGCAATTTTTATCACTTAAGCATTTCCATCCAATGTTACCTGTAGTTCTCTTAAATTCGGGTGTTAGGAGTACTAGTATGTTTTGCGTAGTTCCCACTCTAAAGGTGCATTTTCTTTCACATGAGTTAGACCCAATACACTTGTTTTTCACTATAAGCAAATGCTAAAAATAGAAACTAACCACTTGTCCTTCCCTAGTATGAAGGCTTGAACTGACTTTGCTCTCAGAACTCAAGACTTTTTTCCTTTAACTACAGTATTACAGACATGGCTCAAAAAAGAGTCAGCAGGTAGTTTTATTTTTGTCCCTTATTTTTCATTGAAAGTACATGCCTTCTAATGCTTTTAAGAAATCAAATTCTTCATATTTACACCATATGTTAGCTTTCACTAATGGGGGAATGAAGTCATGGCTGTAAAAACAGGCTGTACAAGATTATCCAGGACTTTGGATATGAATGTGGGTACTGGTCCACTGTATGCTGGTAGTGCCACCCATGGCAGAGTTTAAACTACCTGAAATACTTTTAAAGAACAGCCACAGCGTTAAAAGGGAGGGATACAAGAGCCAAGAAATTACAAAAGAAGTCTGAGAAATCATCAGGAAATAACCTTAGTGAGATTCTATCTGAGGAGACGGGAGCTTTTGCTCCAAGTCTGCATTCAGAAATTGCCACAGCAGGGGAAAAAAAACAAGTTGCCTTGGCTATTCATTTGTCACTTTATTTACCATCAATTACAGTCCTGGAGATTGCCCAAGGAGTCAAGTATCCGTGCCTTCCTTCTAAAAGAGCAGTGCTCTTGCTCACTGGACTGAGAAGAGCCATGCTGCCAGGCTTCGTGAGAGTGACAGTGCAGCAGGGCCTTGCCATGAGCTTCCCATCAGAGAGAGGGGACAAGTCTTTAAGTGTGATCTTTGTGAGAGAAAATTTAAGCTATAAATATTCCATAATGGATAGGAATATTATTACTAACATAAAATTTCATGTATTTTAAGGTACTGTCATAGGCTTCTTTAACATGAGACACTTCAAAAATCCTTTGAAGAAGAAAAATTGTAAATTGCGTATTGGGACGATTCCTCCTAAATGTCAGTGTTGCAGCTACAGTGATATAAGTGTGTCTGATCCCTTCTCCTGCAGCTTTCACAAATATTTTACAATTACAGGAAGAAGACTTAAAAATTACTGACAAATGAAATGGACAGAAATTATCAGCATTGTGTACTGAATGTCCTTGTAGAGAAACCATTTAGTATGTCAATTTATTTGAATTTACATCAAACTCCAGTTATTGAAGTCTGCTTTGACTCAACAAACCCAGGTTGCCAAGGTCATGTTAAAAACAGAGCTAGTCTGTTGTCTCAAGTCCTTATTGTATGATGGATAAGACTTAATCCCTTGGGTTATTTTTCCTTTACATTTTCTTGATCAAGATAGGGTATTTTTAACTTCATGGACCATGGACTGTGATTTCCTGGTCCATAGGCAGAGGGAAGTCCAAACAGGCTTAGTGCAGTTGCAGCTGTCTCGCAGAATTAGGATCATGATTCACCGGAAGAGAGGAAAAGGAAACAAGGCTTAGCATACACTACAACACTGAGCACATACATACTCCTTGCCCCTTGGTACCACAGGACACACCATGGCTGTGGGACAGGGATCGTGGGGAATCTGTGCCTTATGCTCTCAAAGGAGTGATACCACAGAAGGGTTGACACTCAAATATCTTAATCTGGGTGCTGGGTGGGAGCTGAACACTCCCAACACTTCACAGTTCTGTTCTCAGAAACCTGCGGGTTAGTATACATAGAGACACTCAGGAAAGCTGAATTAACTAAAGAGAGGGGCTTAAAGAAAGGCATTAAGTTGCATTAAACTCTTCTTCGCTCTCATCTATTTCAGTCATAAAAAAGTCTGTTCTTTTCCCATTGAACTTAGATTGTCCAATAAAAGATATTGCCTCTACTTAAAAGCCTTATTCACTTCAGCCCTAACACTTCTTTGTTCATTAATGAATTAGCTCCTGTGTCCCCGTATCAAGGCAATAATATAATAATCTATCATTACCCTAATAGATAAGGATTTTGAATTGTATATCTGTTAGGCCAAATTAAACCTTAGTTTGTAATAGAATTTAATAACACATTGATTAGCTATTGCATGAAGCTGAACCCACAAACTGCCTGTGTTGTGCTTAATTAAGACAAACACCCACACAAACGTGACCTGATACACAGGGTGTTTTGTCACTGCTGCTGGGCTCTGGAGGAGAGAGTTATCTTCACACAGCAGCTCATCTTTCTGTGTGTGTGTGAAGGGGTTCCTCAGTGCAGCATGTGTTCACCCCTATAGCTGAAGGAGTTCAGATGTTTCACAGCAAACAACTGATGTGTTGCATACATGTGCTCTAAGCACAGTTCAGCTCCCTGAGTTTTCTGACTTTCATCTGTTTACGCTACAGTCCTATTATCAAAGATTCCTTGTGTATTATTAGTTTGGGTGGAGAGGTGAAGGAAAGATATCTCTGGTTTGATAAAATTCTTTAGTCTTGTTTAAGGATGTCGCCTATAGATATGTCTTCTCTTTGAACATAAATGATATCTTTTCCAATTTAATTAGCAGTTCACAAGTGGATAAGCTAAATAGCCATTTAGAACTACGGAAATGTAATTGCTCCACCATCTGGTCAGCTGCAATATTTTATGATGACTATATGAAGAAACAATACTGTACTTTTACTGCCACTGTAAACCACCATGATGCTTCCAGAGCACAGTTGTGCTGACCTGGATCCTGCCCCAAGACCATCCTTGAACTAGAAGATGAACTTTCTGGGTGTTGTGGCTGATGGCTAGGTATAATATTATTTATATTTTCTGTCACTTGTTTTAAAGTTAATGCTTACAGGTGCTTTGGTTTAGTTTTGACCTTTGTTAAGCTTTCAGGAAGACCAATAGAGCTGCATCATGTTTTAATTTTTTCATATCCTGTTCTGATTACTGCATAGTTATGCAGAATAGAGGCAAAGAAGTTATTCCAAGACCAATGCGATGTCTTTGTATTTACTCTGCTACCTCAAAGGGAAGAAAGAAAAATGTAATTACCATAACAATGCACAGTTCATGCATCACGACTATAATAGAACTCTACTAACTTGCTGGCTACTGAGTCTTGGAAATTTAAATGTAGCAACACAGTTCTGCTGCAAATGTCTGGTGACAGAGGCCATCTCTTAGATGGTATTGTGGAAAGAGTCTACGACATTGGAAATGTATTTATTCTTTCTGAAAAGAAGGACAACTGTGAAAAACAGGAAAAGGACCTGAAAAACTGACTTTTTTCTTTTAAGTTGATGACTGGGAAATATGTAAATCTTATTATTAAGTGTGCAAACTCTCAGATGAAGCTTTGGAAGATTCAAAACTTTGATGAGGTCTTATACAAAGACAAATAGTGAAGGGATGTCACATACTGAAACCAATATGGCCAAAATTCTGTGAAAGTCAGCAGGAATTTCACCACTGACTTGAAAGGAATCCAGACTTCATCCCATACTGGAAAGACCGTAAGAAGATTCAACAACTTGAACCCAACTTGTTACAGGGCAGTGTAGTGAGGGACACCAATTAGAACATCGGGCACAGTAATAAGACCAACGGAAGGTTCATATTTGTGAACACCAGTGAGACATGGATGAACTAGACAAGTTGCCAAATAATAAATTCTCGTAAAGAGTCAAGATATTGTGCTGTGCAATATCATTACGTCTCGTGTAGTGAGTAGTAACACAAATAAAACACTCAGGATGAAGTCTGGGGGGAGAGT
This sequence comes from Formicarius rufipectus, assembly GCA_013399695.1. Taxonomy (NCBI): domain Eukaryota; kingdom Metazoa; phylum Chordata; class Aves; order Passeriformes; family Formicariidae; genus Formicarius; species Formicarius rufipectus. Next base: position 75,644 of record VXAU01005106.1, on the reverse strand, counting down.
GCTCACTTTTGAACTTTCATTCAAAAGTTTGCTTACTAGCACAGAGAGGATTTTGCTTTTGATTTGCATGTGGAATGCAGGGCTCATTCTCCTGCACCTCTTGGGAAAGAACTAGGACCTTCAGAACATAAAATTTTTTGTCAGCACTTACAGAAATATCAGATTTTACTGAAAGGTTATGGAACTGCACTCTGAGCCTCCCATGAAATGTGACCCTGTGCAAACAACTGGAAGTGATGCAGAACAAAAGACCTGTGGTTATCTAGGCTCCTAATGGCCATGTCTGTGTTAGCATTTGGGTTTGGAGGAGTCCTGAAGTTTTGAAGTAAATCCCCCTGTCATACCCACTTACTGTGTGTTGATTCAGATCACAGGATGGTTTTGCTGCATACTGGATTCCCTCTCTAATCACATCCATGTCTACTCAGAGCCTCCTGACGCCACTAGGGTTTGGTTTTGTCTCCCCCCATTTCACACTTTTTTTCAGGATCTTTTTCATTTCTTGAGCAGTGTGGTCCTGTCACAGCTGGGATCAGTTCCAGGGCTATGCACTAGAGGGCAATTACATTCGTACATTGCATCATTTCACTACAGTAATATTCTTGCAATAGTGCAGAATATGCTGATGCAGATATTCTCAATTACCTGCAGGATTCTGATGACTACAAATCTTTCTCTGCGGGCTAGCAAATGGTACTTTTTAGCTGTCTCCATTGTATAAGACAGCTTTGCATTTTGAAAATTACCTGAATATTGTATTTTTATCTACCTAGGAGACGAGTCTCCTTAAGTAATCCTGTTTTCCACTGATATCCATTTAGATATTAGTTTTTTATTCATCTTTTTTGCCTTCAATATAAGAATGCAACGCCAGTGACTATATGTCTCTGTAGCCAGATATTGGAAAACAATTCAGTGTTTAAATTGCTGTTTTGTTGCATGAGATTTTATGTAGCATTTTAATGTCTTTTGGAGAAAAATAGTCTCAGTTCTGCACTGAGTAAAAAGACACCTTCTGTAAGAGTCTTACTTAAAAATCATTGATCTCAGTACGTTTTGTTATTTAATTCAATAAAACAGACGAAACACCAAATGTTTTGTAGTTGTTGTCAAGTTATCAATGAATTCCTTTCACAAAAAGAATGTTTGTGATTTTTTTTTTTAATTTGATTTGTTTGTTTGCTTTATTCCTTAAGAAAATGATCACATACTGCTTAGAAGGAGTTTGTGTGTCACCTGGTTTCTGGTGACATTGTGACTCACTCCTTCCTAGCATTTATTAGTCACAGCAACTCACAGGCAGGTATGATGGAAGTATCTATAATGTCTGTCAGGAGAACATCTGCCTGTCTGTGAGAGAGAACCAAGAGGGCTGACACAAAATTTTGTGAGACCTCAAAAAAACTCCCCCAGAACCACAAACCTACAACAAAGACCCCACAACCTGTCTGAGAACTGTTCTTCATGTGAATTACTGGAGACTTAGCAAGTAAATGACAGCTGCTGGAGCTGAAGGGGGAGGCAATTGCTAAAGGCAGAAAATGGGAAATAATGCAGCTTTCCAAGATTTGGTCAAGCAGAAGTCACGTGAGCTTTTAGTGAGGTGATGAGGACTGAAGATAGATTAAAAGATCTCAGATGAACTAAGAGGGAAGAAAGCAATTTCTGCCCTGTTATGTTTCAAGTAGAACACTACAGTGTCTAAAACAACCAAGATCTGTTCCAGAATCAGTGGATCCATGTTTCTCTCCAAAAAGCAGACAGCATATTTACAACTGTGAGTCACCACTATAAACACTTTACAGAAGTTAGATCTAGAACAGAAGTAACAACTCCTGCGCAAAATCCTCATCTCATGTATCTCTTTTCACCTGAAGATGTGAGCTAGGTTGTCCCTTACTCAAGGCCCAGCATGCTTGCTGAACTTCTCCTACCAGAAACTGACCAGGATGGGATATCTGCACTGTGGTCCTGGAAATGACAACATCACCCTTGTGGCTGGAGCTGATGCTTTTTACAGTGCAGTACTTACTTGATGCCAGAGGCTGTTCACCTTGGCTAGTGACGCGCATGAATGGATGAACGAGATTCCCACTGTCCCTACCTACTATCCTCCTGCCCCAGCTCGTGTTGCAGGTGTGGCTGCAGTGCCACGTTTGTGTCATTCGGTGGCAGAGAGGACAAGGCGAGGTCTTCCCCTGGTGCTCTGACCCACGTGGGCTCCCAGGATTTCTCAACAGCCTGACATTATTGCTTTTCTGTTTGTATGTTACACTTGAGAGGCGGCGGGCGTTGGCCGAGTGGCGTAGGCCCCCGCCTGTGGAGCCAGCTCCTCCTCTGAGGACGCCGGTTCGAATCCTGGAGGAACTCGCTGTCGCCATCTGAGCTGCTCGGCCGTGGCAAGATGAGCCTCAGGAGTAAAGGGAGTGGGGCCAGTTCTGCGCACCCTGTGCCTCACTTAAAAAATCCATTGCGCAGGCTTATCCCAAGATCTTCGTTCGCGAAGTCCAGCCAACAACAACTTACTTGATGCTGCTGAGACAAGTCTCAGGACTGTGTTCTGCTTTAGCTTCCACCTTTCTGCAGCCCAGAGCTCATCTCTGCTAGTCCAGCAAGACCCCTCGTAGGAGCCCATTCCTCTGTTCAGAGTGGGTGTCAGACCACTCTGCTGCCGGCTGTTCAAGGAAATATGCAACGTGCTGCCTCTAGTCCCTGCAGAAGGAGCAACTGTTTCTGTTGGTGATATTCTGTCACCTGAACATCATTCATCTTTATCCTTTATACTTACAGGGGAAAAAAGGAAAACTAAAAAGGGAAAAACAAAATACTATCAAGTTCCAAACCTTTTCTTACAATTGCATTTCAAACACTTCTGAGATTCAGAGTTGGTTTGCTTGCCTGTTTTCCTCATGCTATGTAAGACTTTCCTCTGGAAAGTTAATTCACTGAAAGAAAAAGGTGTTTCTTCTTGATAAAATTAATTGAAACTGAAACTATGATTGTGCATTTAGAAACAGGAACCACTTTTCTGCTAGCCCTTGATAACAAAGATCTCTCACCTGTTTACACATAACAAACTCCTTAGGTAAGGCTGGCTTGGATTTTTTTTCAGCTAGACTGTCTGGGTCAGTCTGTAAGGGATGTAACTTTATCTATGGGTATGTTAGTTAAAAGACATTCATGGAAAGAAAAGTGAAGGATCTTTGACAAGGAAGAGGAGATTGGTGACTAGGACAGGACCAAGAGAATATGGAAGAGGGGCAGAAAATTAAAAAAAACAAGAACAGAAACCCACATGGAAATGCAGTGCAATATTCAACCAACCATCAGTGGATGAATGGAGATCCATATTATGCTCCAGATGTCTGCATATACCTATGCAGCTGCACTTTGGTGTATTCTCCCTGTGGTTTGTCCTAAGGACAGAAATGGAATGGAACAGTAAAAAGGAGGAAAATTCTCACTGGGTCATTGTGCTGTCAGTGAGGGACAGCAAACAGAGGAGGAGAGCGGGGAGAAGAAAGAGTATTGCTGTACTCCAGGTAGCTCTGGGTGCAGACTGTTCCCTTGCTAATAGTGTACTAGTGCATAAAAATAGCCTTGAACAACTTGTGATGAAGGGTAGTACATTGAGTCATTCCTAAAGATTATTAGAGTAATATTAATTATGGTTGGGAAATTAAAACATCATAAACCTAAAAATGCAACTCAGATCAGAATATGGCTACTATATGGAAAGAATAAGCATAAAAAGCAGGAAGGGAAAAATCAAGTGAAAGGATAAATATACTACATAAACATTACGATTTGTTTCACCAACATACTAATCAACCTTCTTTTCTAACTTACATCCAGTGTTTCTTCTTGAGTTCACAAAAGTTATCAGTTACGATTTTTAAATATCAGGGAAAGAAAAATTAAAATGAAATCAGGTGTTCGAACCCTGCAAGCCCCCACAGCAATTTAAAGATTATACCATGTTAAAAAACACACACCTTGTTAAAAATGCTCAGTAAAATCAGGCATGATCAAGAAACATGTTTTGAAAACCTCTTATTTACAATGCATTAAAGAAAAAGCAAATATATTTGTGATGTTGAAGTCATAGGAAGACCAAAGTCAGGGTTTTATCCAAAATATTTTTTCCAAAGGAATTGGAAACTATCATCTGTATGGTACCCAAACTAAATTATTATTTTACATCAAGTTTCACTTAGGATAACAAACTAGAAGCTGGAAACAAAAGTTAATTGGGTAATAAGAAAAGTATCTAGAAATGGATAAAGTATAATTTTCTATCTCAGCTGGGAGAAGATTTCAAAGAGCTCAATATGTTCAGGAAAGATACAGTAGATATCCTTTATGCCCGACTATTGAAAGGATGGACTTATGAAATTGTGAGCCCTATAGAAAGGAGTAAAGACAAAAATCTGAGATGGCAAAGGGAGATCGTCTGACTGAAAAAGACAAAATATATGGCATCTGTACCTAAAATAGAAAAAAATTGCCCTGGGCTAGAGCTGACCAGTACTAACCTGATCTCAGCAGCATGTAAAACTTTCCAGTGCACTTTAAGGGAAACAAATGTCACATTTCAAGGTATATACATTCTATAATTTTTTTTTTTTTTTTTGCTTTAGAACATCCCCTTGGATTGTGTACATGTGCTAGCAAGAAAAGCATTTGTTGGCTTGAAGTAAATAGGCACTTCACATCCAAAAGGGATGCTTCTGGAATAAATTTCCTCTTTAGATCCCTCTGGGGATATTTTTTCCCTATTCCTTATTCCTATCTTTGACAGGGTCTGTCTTGCTGCCTTCTACCCAGGACCTTATCCCAGTGCCGTCTCCTCTCCTCCACTCCTCCTCGTCCCTCTCCTCCTCCATTTTGCTTACAGAAGCAGCTGATACTGCATTTTCACATTTATTAACTGACATTACTTAATGAGATTGGGTTACTTGGGAACATAGTGTTGGAGTAGAATAATTTTAAAACTTTATAGTTGTTTGATATATAGGTCATACATGAACAAGAATTAGATGTATGAAACCTAGAAACATTTGGAAATGCAATCTTATTAAAAATAGGTCATGCCTTCTATTTTTACTAAGAATTTTCTTCTGTGAAGAATGGGTGCATAAAGTAAAAATGCAACACGATTATTCAAAAAGCTTTTCGGTTGGCTGCATGTTGTTGACAGAATTCCTTCAGAATTAACCTTTCAAATTATTACGTGTAATCTTTCCTTTAATGATGTGTAGATTTCAAAATATCAGTCATGATAGCCTTCAAAGATAATAAAAACAATTTTTTGAGTAAGTGGCACACCAAATCAGCATGGCACGCCAGCCATCCCACTGTCTCCCCACTCCTTTCTTCGCTGGGAGAGTCAGGGAAACATGAGGCCAGACCAGTGAGTGGGTCTGCCTTGAGTGCAGGTGTATTTTACTGTTAGGCTCCCACACTCTGCATCAGCACAGCTGCAACTGTCTCTACCAACTCCTGATTTGTCTCCTGTTTTCTCAGGTAGTTGAAAGGGGACCATAAGTCTCATTACCGTGTAATTTGCTCTTTCTGCATGCCTTCAATTCTTACACTTGTGAGATCTCTATTATTGTTTTGATTTGATGTATCGGTACATGCTGTAGTGTTGTCCTGAGATATTATTACCTCCCATCACGCCTTGGGGTCTTCTCTGAGTCACCCATCTTCTGGGCAAACACTTGTCTCTCTACCTTTACAGTTCTCTTTCAGAGATAGATTTTTAAAGTAAATAATCCACCCTATGGACATACCAGCCTGTTCAAGTTAACTCAAAGGCCACACACCGACAGGTGGACACTTTGCTGCCCCACTTCTGCTAGAAAGAAGGATAACTTCCCTATGATGTATCTACTTTTTGTGCTTCCCCTCATGGATGCCTGAGGATATTTAGATGGGTTGGAGAGTCAGCAGAGCAAGGAGGTATGACCTTCTGTGGAAAGAAAAAAAGAGTTGAAAAAGCCCAGGTCCTCTAATGTTTAACCTTCAAGAGGCAAGTGGAAGAAGACCAGGTGCAGCAACAGTGTAAGATGGGGGGGCAGATCCAAGGTCAACAAAATGTAGGGTAAGCATGGTAGCTTGCCCTACAACCCTGATGATGGCCCCAGTCTTGTTCTTGCATCCTCTAGATCAATGTGTCCTCTATATCCACTCTCTAGCCTAGGTATGGCTGACCTAAATTTCTCTTCAACCCAATCTCTGTTCTCTTAATGCCCCAAATTTCCCCCCTTTCTGTCTTATTCCTAAGGTTTCTGCTAAGTTTTACCATTATCACCCAGACTTACTCTAATCTCTCCAACACCTCATTCCATTTAATCTAAATGGTGACCAGCAAACAATCTAACCTAACTTGTATCTGTCCATCTTCATCCAAGATGAGTATGATGGGATCTAGTGCTTTTATGTTGAGAAATGAGCTCACAGCTGGTCTGGGAACTTTACTTTCAAAAAGCCTGAGCTCAGCTACACTTAAGGCATTTTCAGGGGTGATAGTAGGCTGAAGATGATCATCATCAGTGTCTGAATTAAATGTAGTTATCTCGGAGGGCAAGAGTTTTGTACATGTACAAAACAAGAAACACACAGGGTTAAGAAGGTCTCCCTGCAGCTATCTCTAGCTGAGTATTGAATTCAGACATGAAGCTGGTGCTAGGAATCTGGTGGGCACGTGGAAGAGCAGAATTTAGTGGGAGAGTGGCAAGGTAGTAGAAGTTAGTAGCATAAAATGGCTCATCTGTTCATTTGTATTCCACTCTCAGTTTGTTAAGTTGTGCATGGCCTATGCCTGGCATGCAGCAATCTCTCTGCTTTATGTGGTGGAGGACCAGCAATGAATGATGATGATGGCTGTGCCAAGCAAGTATTTGCAGTTGGTAGAAGAACCCCTGGCCTTTCCCTTTGCAACAACTGGAGGCTCCTTTATACAATCAGTCAAGTTCAAAGGCCTTCAAGCAAGGACATGGGTTTTCCCGAGCAATTTTTTGGACAGTGATTTCAATTATGCATAAAATAATTAATAATTCTACATGATATATTATCTAAAGCTGGCTGCAAGATTTGCCCAGGAGCAAGCAAGGGCATGAAAGGGGGCAGGATGGAGAATAGAGGCAGTTTTTGCTAAGGCAGAGGAAGTATGGAAAGGACTGGCCAAATGACTCCACAATGCCATTATCAGATAAAACATAAAGATATGTCCAGGGTTTTGAGCTCACTGCTGTTTTCAAGCTGTTAAAACACCTACAGCCTATCCCAAAATACCTCAGCATTTTAAAAAGGCAGCTTCCCTTTCCAATTCCCTTCCCTAAAATGTATACATTGTCCTCAACAGTAGAAATCACGGATTCATTTGTCAGTAACAGCAGCAAAAATGCCCTTCACCCCTTTCCTATAAAGAAAACATCAGAACTTCTACCATACAACTGGGAGCTTATAATAGGCAGCTATTAGCACAATGCTAAATTTGGGGTGTTTCAGAGAAGAACATGCTTGATTCGTGGCTCATATGCAGTTGCAGTTCAAGTTTCCCTGGAGTTGTAAGAGGGACCTGTACAAAATGCCATGATAAATTTTAGAGTGAATACCAATATGCAGAAGGGGTTGGTTTAAAAACAACAAAGCCATTAGTTCTAATCAGTGCTTGACACGTGTCCAGTTTTCTGAAATTGAAGTGAAAGGTGAGACTGATTATTCATTATACAGTCTGGTCATATTTATTTGCATCCACGCATTAGAAAATCCAAGTTTACATTTTTAAAGCTAAATAGAGTTGCCTTGTGACACTCGTATCTATTACATATTTCACTTCAAAACCTCATCTCTCCCAAAGCCTCTTCAGTGTGCTTGAAGTAGCACAGCAAAAGAAAAGGAATTTTCAGTTTAACTAGAGCACTGACATTCTGTTACACAATTCGATCTTGTCTATTTACTAGCTCTTAAAAAACAGAAGACACTAAACAAAACAAAACAAAAAAATAATGCTGAATGCATCCAGCCAGCAGTGCCATAGGTGTCTGAATGCATCTGTAGCTTCCCTCTCACTCATCAGTGTAATTGTTGTCATGTTATTCCATTTTTTGATTAGGCTGGTCCGCCAAGCTCCCAGCTTTTCCTGGCCAAACGTTCTTCTGCTGGTTGTCATGGTGACTGCATTGTTAGTGGGGAGAAAGGCTCTGTTGTCTGCCATTGTTCTGTTGTGCTTTAGGTAATGCACGAGGCATCACAAGTGAAGTGGATGGACCTTTTTTGCTCAGCATCATTGCCGAGTATTGAAAATCTCACATAAAAAAGGAGCAAATAGGCCCTGACCAAAGAAATAACCAAGTTCTTTTTTTTTTTCTTTTTTTTTTTTTTTTTAAAGAAAGTATGCATTATTATAAAGAGGTAAAACAGCAGTGGCGGTTAACTGAATAATAAAAAAAATGCTATAGAAATTTATTGGAAGAACAATTGTCATGATTTGGATGTTACTATACGTGGGCAACCATTTGGCAATTTAGCTTGAATATAGTTTTTTAAATATTCATTTATCCAGCTTGTAATGTCATTTAACCTCAGATTCTATTTCACTTAAAACACTACACTGTAGGAGTTGAATTCAATCATTTGCTTTTTAAAATTTAATCTATGAGTGGCTACCTTTTATATGTCACCACAGTTTATTACATTTTATACCATCATCAGAGTATGTAATCACTGATTTTCTTTTTTTTTCCCCCACAAAATGAAATTCTCTTCCAATATTAATTAAACTGACTGAAAAAAATATTAAAACAACAGGCACTATTCAGTATTTGATGTTCAGATAGTTTCCTTAAGAGGCATCTCAGGAAGATTGGGGAAGAAACCCTGATAAAGTTCTTCAAAGAGCCTTAGCTTATTTAAATGGATTGTCAGACAAGATACTGGCTTTAAATTATGATTAATTAACACCTTTTCAACAACAATTTACATGTTAAATATTGAACGAAAACTTAATGTAAATACCAATGGCCATAAATCAACAGTATAGGATTTGAGAGTCTAATTTTCAATCTGTCCTCAAATTCATCTGCTGATCCTTTTAAGGGAAACCAGCAGGATACCAGAATTTCTGTCCCATCATTCCAGGGAGAAAAAGCACCTTTAGAAGAACCTGTCACTGGATGTCACCAAAGTGCCATGAATTTTCAGGCAAAACAGCACTATTTTACCAATAAGACTCAAGAAGGCAAAAAATGAGTATTACAAGTAACACAGCTTACCTGTAAAGCTGGCAAGGCCAGAAGCTGCACTCAACCAGATGTGGATGCCACTGAGGTTCATTTTCAGCTGCCCAATACCTCACACACGTGGAGCAAGGAGAGGTTTACAACTGCTGGCACAGGCTCTGAGAAAATTTGGATTGTAATGCATGTTGACATATATCTTCCCACTTTAACTCTGTAAAATGAAAATGACATTTTCCATTTGCATCCTTATTTAGTGAGAATTTTTGTCTGGACTGCTTACCGAGCCCAGCAGACTAGGACCATCCCATGCCTCTGGCACTGGGGACTGCTGATGGGAGACATAAAAACTGAAAATAGTTTTTGCCTCTCAGGTGCTCAGCTCCTGCATGTGTCCGACTAGGAATCTAAAAGAAAATGGTAGGAGATGCAGATTTCCTTGCAGGGGAATCTACACAAACACATAATTCAACGAGTAGTTCTTTGATTAATGCCAAAATAATTGAGGTGAAGATGGAAAAAAAAACCTACATGAATATGTAAATTTTTAATAACAGAAAAATGGTTTGTCCTTTGGGGAAAAAAGTTGCTGTATCATGAAGTTTGTGTGCTTTTAAACCTTGAGAGCGGGGATTTCAAAATTACAAAATTACATGGGCATCGGTGCCATCATGGGTATTACCTTCCCAAATCCTTTGCCATTTCTGCTTTTCTAAGAAATTACTTTTAAAAGCTAGAGAAATTGGTAGTCTTCATACAATTTACAGGGAACATTGAAGTACAGTGACTCTCCTACTTAGAGTTTGCCTTGGAGTCCATCTGGCCCTGTGTTTCACAAGCACTCACTGAGTACAACAGCAATCCTGCCTTTCTGTACTCCTGCGCTCAGAGGTGTTCCGGACATACGCCCTGCATATCCGGGAATGTGTATTCAAACACCTCTGAGACTGGGTGGTAAATGAGGCTTTAGCACACTTGTATAGATGCACACACATTATCTACTCACATGGCAGAGGCTGGTCTGCACACAGCCTCATGTCAGCTAATGCCAGCCTCAGCTATGGCAGAGGTATAATTCCTGCTGAATTCCTAATTCTCTTTTAATTCTATGAAATTACTATATAACCTCTTTCATTTTACCCTTATTAAATTCAGGAGAGTTTTTCCATAAGGGATAGCTTCATAAATACTAATATAGGACAATTGCTGTTTTTTGGAGAGCTTCATTGCAAGTGTATTGCCTTCTCAGCTGGAAAGGATGATTACTGATGTCTGAAAAAGGTACTTACATCTTAGTACACAGTAAACATGTATTCTGTTTTTCTTTTGCTCTGTTAAACAATATAACAAATAGCAAAAATCTACAGAAAAAGCAATCAAAACAGACACACTTTAAGAAGAATCCCAATGCTTCTTAATTTGCACTTCATTCTTCCCGTCAGCGTTTCCACCCGCATTCATCACTGAATATTCATTCCTGCTTCTGTTTTCGGATTGAGTGTGGCAGCAGCCCAGCAGAGTCACGCAGGTATTCCGGTGAAAGGAGTGACAAGACATCCCTCTCCCGTTCCGGCTACATCGCAGGAGGGTCCCCAGCACTTCTGTAGTTTGGTAGTGCTGAGCTCCCCACCAGCCCCCTTTCCCTTGCCTGATGCGCTGAGAGCTCCCCCTCCTGTTACAGCCAATCTTAACTGCAGTCGACAGATTAATATTACCTCATTTTAATTAATTTCTCTCCTCAATTCAAAAAAGCACATCTGGTGCTTTTCAGAGCCAGACAAAGCTTCTTTCCTCCCATCCTCTCCTGAACATCAATTAATAACTTGGCGACAAAAAGAGAAGTGTTTGTTCTCCGTACCTAACAGTCACAAGTGACAGAGAGAAAGAAAAGGGACTTGCTCCAGACAAAGGTCAAGGGAAATTATAGAACTGCCAAATCTTATGCTTTTCTGTAACTCAGCAGAACTGACTAGGTCTGAGCACAGTGACATAGCTACAGTGGCTATGCAGTTTCCAGACCAGGGTTGTCTCACTTCTCTTTAAATTGAAGGGCACAAAAAATGATTTGTAATTTGTCCCACCTATTCAGACTGGTGGTTAACCATTGGCTCCCATGCAACTGATCAAGACCAAAAGGAGATTTCAGACCTTACTGACAACACTTTAACTCTCAGACCCACATTTCAGAAGTGACTTCCATTCCAGAATTTCTCAAATTTCTAAAATCTCCTAATACAAGCAGCATACACAGCATCATGAGGCCCTAGCCCTACATGGCCCTGTGCCTTGCATAAACAATACAGTGACCAATGGCACTGAGGACAGTGAGAATGAAAACCACTTCTCAGTTGTCCAGAGCAGGTGGAGTTCACTTTGACTGGGGTGAGGACAACAAAGTTTAAAGGAGATTTTTTTATATCAGAAAAAAAATTAATAGGGAGTTCGGCATACAAAAGGGCAAGAACTCATTAGAACCATTTGTGCAATATTGAGACGCAGGATTAAACTCCAAGTCACTGTCCCATGGTCTCCCATAAGGCCAAATCTGCAGGTCAGGGAGATATCAGGCCCTTAGGAAGGGGCATGGTTGAGCCCAGGATGGATCCATCTGGCTGGCAGGATGGTTTGACCAGTACAGACTATGCACTGAGTGAGGAACCGCTGATGCTCTGCAGGCAGGAGGTCTGGTAGCCATCAAAGCCTGCTCACCTCAAAGGCATCCTTGGACACGCATTCAAACAAGGTTCTGCATTTGACATTGAATTTTGTGCTTGAATGCTTCCAGTTTTCCAACCTGACCTTAAGAAAGTTACAGATGGCAGAAAAAAATACATGAAACTTTTCAGGATGATAGACATTCAAAATAAATTAAGAGAAATGTCACTGAGTCAAAACCAAATTTGAGATAGAAATTTAAGTAACAATTTATTAGTTTTTCAAAAGGAAACTGGTATCGTATTGTTTTACTGTTGTCTACACACAGCTCCTCAGTTCTTCAGTTCTCATTGGAGAGACAGGTTTTGAAGTCAGTGCCCAAATGGACTTTCTTCTTTTAAACTCAACATTATTGCTATCTTAGTAGTTGAGGTTTGTGATTTGCTTAGGAACTTGGCTTTCCCTTAGAATTTCTTTTTGCTGGTACCTTTGTGCCAACTTTGTAGCAGCTACTTTCTTCATTTCTGCCTCCATTTTATTTTATCTCCTTTCCCCACCCTCTCCCTCAGCAAAGAAATTTAGTGTGAATCTCGCTCATGTGATTTCAGTTATTATACAAAACTGAAGTTCTTCTTGGGAACCCATTTTTTAATGCTCAATAACTTGTGGCTACTCTTCGATGTACTAATACATGAACATTTGTATGTTTTAAAAATCAAAATAGGCATGACAACTACATGAAAACTGTATTCAAGCTTATTTTATATAGAACGCAGACATATATTTTACATCAGATTGGCAAATGTCTTTTCATGGGTTGGTATTTTACTAGACATAAGGTGAATTTCATTACAACTAAACCAGATCCAGAAAAAAAAAAAAAAAAAAAAAAAAAAAAAAAAAAAAAAAAAAAAAAAAAAAAAAAAGAGAGGGTGAAAATTAGTTAGCTGTTGATAACCACAGATATCAAAAATGCAAAATTTAATTCAACAGTACCAAAATGTGAGCTTCAGCATATTAGCATTATGCCCTCTCTTAAAATTTGCTTCAAATTTTCTATTTTATTTTTGGTATAGAACTGAATGTCATATAGAACAATATAGGGGAAACAGCTGTGTTAGCTAATCTGCTGTAATCCTTTCAAATCTTTGAAAGAACAACCAGTGCTTGATAAGCAGGGTCAGGCTGGGTCAGGATTTCGATAGCAGACATATAAGGAATGCCTGGGTGCTTCAGGAAGGGGATGTGGGTGATTTAGCAAGCTAGCTAAATCAGCAAGCTTGCTCTCCCCTCCACTTTAGTAAGGAGTAAAGGGAATAGAGTATGAGCTGCCAACAGGGTAACCTTTTAGGGGAGATAGGTGTAATACAAGAAATCCCATTCAAGGTATTACTTTACCCTTTTATCAGGCAGTGGCTTTAACTGACACCAGCTTGGGTAAGTACATTTTGCCTTTTTGACCGATGGATAACCTGTTTCCCATATCCAGTCATAAAATTTGCAGGGTTTTGTCAGGTGGTCTTAAGCCATGCCATAAACCATGCTGTTCACCCATTGTCTCAAGCCACTTCTCTCCTACATGCTTTGTACATATTAAAAATAGGCTTCTGCAAAGCGCATATAAATTGCAGCAATGTCAACTACATCCGTTATAGTTATTGTTCATATTAATGCTAGTGTTGGTTTTAACAGCTGATTATATATAAAATGCAAAACAATGGATGATATGAAATATGAGTAATTTCTGATTAACTCCTTACAAAGTTCTCATCTGAATCAGAGAAATCAATAAGGTAAAATTATTTCAGAAGTATGGACCTTGCCCTTCTGTAACATTATACAGGTTGTGCTGGCAAAAACAACCGCTCTCCAAGAAAATATTTCATTGAAAAGTCAACATCTGTGGCTTACTCAAAGACATGCAGCAGTTTCAAAGAAAAGAGTAAAAATCTCTTTCTCAGATCTCATTTAATGTTTTTTTTTTTTTTGTTTCCACAGAATATATTTTAAGACTAATCAGCCCTATAAGAGGTACCACTGTTAATCTACTGTTTGTCTTCGTCTTCACTGCAGCTGCTTAGCAGATAGAGAGCAAACAAAACTAGAATTAAGGTCATTCCATTTAAATCCTTCAGATTGGAAGACAAGGACTAAATTGTTGCTGAAAATTACATGAAGGAAAGCCCAGGATAAGATATATATTGTTCATTATTTACCAGACCCATAGTGCCACTGCACTTACATATTTGTGAAGGGATTACAATAACATTTTATGAGATTAATTGGTAGCATGGGGAGATTCTCTGATACAGCATCCACACAACTTAAAAGTATGCTCCAGAGCTTTCACAGAGGGTATGCGGTACATTGGGGTAGTGAGAAATAAACCAAATGTCCCAGCTACCAGTCAATTGTAATGCATGAAATATGACACTTTTTCCCATAAATGAAATGTAAAGAACATTATTACGTTTCATCACAGATCACAGGTCTGAATCCCACAGGATCGTTAAGGTAAAGATCTTAATGGATGATTTTGTTTTCCTTCATGAGACACCTTAAAGCTGTACTTGCACATTTTTAGGCAGACAGAACAATAGCACTAAAGCTTGTTTTTATTCTAAAAATAGGAAATAATTTCACAGTAGTCAAATAGAGTAGAAAATGAGTGGTCAAATGGGTAGCAAATCTTTTGACCATCAAAAATCCACAAGATTTTTGTTCAAATTAGGAAATAATCCCTGGGAGCTACTCCATAAATAATACATAGTAGGGTTTAGTGTAATCTTTACTATGAGAACACGCTTTCTTTAGAGCCAACAGTAATACCACTTCAAGAAGGAAATGCTGTGTGAAGAGAGGATCTTGCAGCTCTCTCCCACTTTAAAATCAAGTGCATAGGCTCCACAGTATCTGCAGCCCTCAGGAGCCTGATGGCTACAAGGTATGAGTCAGCTCCACCACTCTGACCTCTCAAGTGGAGGAGAGGTATGTCCCCATTTAGTACCCTGTGCTGGCTCAGGCTTCGCGCACTCAGCCTCGACACTGAGCCTGGACAGAAATAAAATATTGGCACTAGGTATTCACAAAGAGAACAAAAAAAGGGGAGGCATTTTAGATGGTTGAAAAGGACCTCTGACCATGCATGATGCAGTTGGGGGATGAGATGCTCATGGTGCTGTGATCTGTGCTCCAGTGAGAAGGGTAACCACTCACAACAGCCAAAACTTGTAACCTTTTTTCAAGCAACGATTTTGATAGGAGATAAGTCTCAAACACCAAGTCACTGCAGATTTACAGCTAGTCTCAAAATAATCCTCCCTTACCCTATCTCTTCCTCTGTTTACCCTTCCCTCTTTTCCTCTCACTATACACAAGATGTTTTTGCTCATCCTGTTTCGTTTGGTCTCCCAAAATTCCTTCACCCAGTATGATTTCACCCTTCCAAACTGAGCAGGGAGCAAAGAGCCTTTAACCACAACCATGCATTTGCTTCTGCATCTGTGCTCTGTGAGGGGTGACATCAGGCTGGTTGAGGGGGGACCCAGACCAGAGGCAGGATCTCCTGGAGGACCAGGGTATAACCAAGCCATTAGGACTCACTGTGATTGTAGGTGACATTAGTGACTTGTTCAGCTTGATAGGAACCAGCAAACCTTTGTGAGGGAAGTTTGCCTCAGGCCCTCAAATATCTTTGGAGCATGCCAAGTCAATTCAACCATGGTCTTTTGGTCACATCCCTTCTTCTAACAACTCACCTACATACATTTAATTTTATGCTTCACTCTGGGTTTCTATTTCAGTTAGTGGATGATTTGCAAAAGAAAATTAAAAGTAGGTAGGTCGTAAATGTTTCAAGTGTCAATAAATCACTGGGAGCAGTGGAATTTCTCGGAATATCCACAAACAGAAGATTCAGGATGAGGCAAGGCTAACAATATTTTTTTCTCCCTTTTTTAAGGAGCACAAAATAAAAACTACTACTTTGTGTTCTACTCTTCTCCAAAGGGCATGCCTGTTTGCATTGGGACACCTAACCTCTGTCTGTATTCCCCATAAAAAACACTCTTCATTTATCCATTTAGGACATATACAGCTTTAGTGTCATAGTGCTAAGGACTTTCACTAAGGATATAATAATGGTCATTACTGGAGCCACTGAAGAACACATAAAAATTCTAAAACTGTCAGAAATGACATTTGCAAATAGTGTCATTCTTGCATGCTTACATCTCTGAAATGTCTTGAAACTCTTACATCAAAATGTCACTAACATAATTCGCCACAGAAGTGTTACAAGGATGACAAGAATGATGGGACTATAAATTGCTAGAAATACTTAATATCAGGAAAATATTTTTATTTATGTGTGTATACAAAAGGAAAAAAAAACCCACATGATTCTGAGTCACATGCTGAAAGCAGTCTTTTTAGAATGTTGGAAACCTAACTAAAGCTTAGGATTTAACACCCTCTGTATTTGGAAACACACAAACACATGTCTGTATTTTTTTTGTATACACATAAAATCAGAAATCCTTTCCCATTCATTTTCTGTTCTTTCTGAGAGATGCTGCTAGTGCCTTGTTTATTGTCAAAATCATTTGCAATCACAAAATTTATGTGTCATTTCAAGTACTAAAATAATAAGAAACAGAGCTCTGTGGAGGTCAACAAGAAGTCCTTACAGAAAGTGAGGCACAAATGGAGTAAGGCATTGTTGCTTCTAGCCCTAATTTGTTGGAAAACATTGATCAAGAAACAAGTCACCAACAGGCATATCTCATCTAATGTATCAACATGCTGTGATGCTAGTAACTGCCAAGTCCTACAGGCTTGAACCTTAATTCTTGGATGATGACATACTAAGACCACAGTGTATAGCATTACCAGTAAACTTGGAAAATATGTATAAAACGACACAAAAGACGGTTGCCCAGTTTAATGACATTTTCAAATAATACATTGTATGGCAACACATCATAAATGGCTCTCTGCATCATTTCTAAAACACTTGATGTTTCCTCTAAGATGATCAAATAGTAGGGATAAAAAAGAAAGGAAGGAAAGGATCACGTTTAGGCTATTATTATATTTGAGGAACTAAAAAGTTATTTATTGTTAAATGTTAGTTTCTTGAAAGGAAGTTTCATAGAGGTTAAATTGAATAATTTATCTAACATAAAGAAGGCATTATATTTGTAACATGTAAATATTGACTGACTTAGCTAATGAGTGGCTGTGTATAAACAGACTCTTTTTTCACTTCAACTGGAGTCTAGAGCAGACAGCTTTGTATATTTTACAGTCTCTTGTACCTGAGCCAACAGTTGATAGTGCCATAGATCAAAGCATCGATACAGAGATACCAAGCAATTTGTGTATCAATGTGCTCCTTTAAAAATGATAAGAGCATAAAAGAAGTTTTAAGATACTTTTGTTATGGTTTAAATGGTAAATAGCAAATTAATCTGATGAATTGTATTAAAGTTGTACCTGATCTACCAATAGGATAGAAGCTCAAAAAATACTTTCTATTTTTTCCCAGAGGACTTGTAAATGAGAAAATACTTTCTATTAAAAGCAGCCATGACTCTTTCTATTTTCAATGGGAGTATTTCCTTTGACTCCTTAACTATTTCCTCAGATTTTACACAGAGGTCTGGAATGCAATTTTCTCTGCAAAATTTAACCAAGATATTTAAGTAGACAAGTAATAAAAAATGCCTTCAGTGACTGTAAGATGCTCGCTAATAATGTCTGCTCAGTAAAAGTAGTTTTTAAAACATTAAAGCATTTATTGACACATAGAGTGAGAACATTCAGTCCAGTACTTGAGGCTCTTCATGGTTTCTATTAAAGTTATACTGCCTAATTTATGAGCAGGCTTAGCTTGTTGTGCTTCCATAAATTATTCTATAATGCAAAGTCAGTTAAACATATAAAAGCAGTAAAATCTATTTAACAATCAGCTATCAGGGACTGCAGAACTATAGGAGGTACTGCAATTTGAAAAACTCCGTGTATTATGCTTTAATTCCTATATATTATTTGAAGGGTTAAGTTGTGGCACAAGTATTTTCTACTCGTACAACAAAGTACTTGGTTTCTTCACATTTATTATGCAATAGAAGACACCTAGGCAGAAGAACAAATGTAACACTTAACTATAGCTCTTAGAAACAAACATTATAACCCTGTCTCTTGAGTTGTTTTCTCACACTGTCTCAACAAAATTGTCTAGAACAAAAGGGAAAGGTGAATAATATCTGAACAACAGACACTTACTGCTGCGTAGTACCAGAAGGCCCACAGACTGGAGAGGAACTGAGAGAGAAAAGCACCTCTCCATGTAGATGTGTATTAAATAGAAAAACAAACAAAACAAAATTAAAAAATAGCATCTTGCACTAATTCTGCTGTTACAGATGATGCAAGACAACATAGTACCAAACCCAAAACTGACTTCAGTGTAGACACACATCTGATTGGGTTATGTGATAATTTTTAGTACAAGGGTAGTTTTAACATATTACATGTTGTATGGGTAACTGGTTTTGCATAGGAAGGTCAGCCTGGGTATAAGAGGCAGCAGAGGTATGAATTCTTAGCATGTTTGTGCAATGCTGTTGGCAAAACCAAAGAGCACTGGCTGCAGGCAGGGGTGGTGGAATCCAAGCTCTGCCTGTATATGTGTGCATATACATACATACACGGGTGTGTATGTCTGTAAGCAACATGAAAGGAGTGTTGTAGTCTCCAGAAACACACACTTTAAAAGCTTTAAAACAGCTCTAGCAACAAGAACATCGTAGGTATTCAGTCTAGGAACCAGAGTATATCCCAGTGTCTTGCAATTTGAGCAGTATCTTCTGATCGAGACGTATCTTCTGCAGCAGCAGAAGATCTATAACAGAAATCTACAACACTGCACCCACTGCCTCTGACTTGTCTCACAGATTTTCATTTTCTCTGTGATTTGGGGGAATTCTGAACATAGGCTTTTCTCTCCAGTCATGGTATATTTTGCCTAGATATAATGACACAGGCCTAGAAATCTCATTTTACTTTTTTTTTTATCCTAATAATATTTTATCTTGAATTATTTGCTCTGATTAAAAATATTGCAGTGATTGGAAATAAATACTGAGTGGGTACAAATGTCTTTACTGCTACATCCGTAAATAGCTGTGCCCATACTAACTTCACTGCAATGCAATCCCAGGCCAATAATAGATGAGAAATTAAATAAACATCATCAGTCATAAAACTAACAGTAAGGCAGGACTGGAGTTTCGCTGCCAGTTAAATCTAGATTTAACCTGTGAAGGTGACTGTGGTAAGGCACCCTGAGATTTCCAGAAAGCACTGTAACAGACAGGCATGACCCTGTACTGTTGTTGCTATAGGAGTGTTTTTCATATCTCACTGAAGGAAAAGAAAGTCCTAACGTAACAGTGGCAAGGCACAGGGACCTCATATAATAGTGGAGGTACCATAATAAGGATGTGGGGTGCTTTCCACAACCAGGGAGTTGTCTCTCTGCTGAGAAGACAGGTTTCACACAGCAGCCTGAGATGAAATAAGCATGCAGCCTCCATCTCCAAAACATCAAAAGCAAACCTGATATTGAGTGCAGATTCAAGGCAGTAGTTTTATTCTTCCTTACACTGCTGCAGGGCTTTGCTCCTCTTATGCCATCAGCTCCTATTCCTGTTCGTCTACTTCTGCACAGATCTGGGAACATGAGTGGTGCCAGCACTGCTGCAGGAGCGATACACATGATTCTGGAGGGCACAACCCCACACACAAACACATTGAGCCTCTCCTGCTGCTGTAAGGTGAGAATGTTTTATTTCACATGGTCTATCTCTTTGTTTTCTTTGGAAACCCTTGGTTTCTTATAGTTGAAATATCCTTTGTTCCACTTGAAAAGAAAGGGAGACCCAATAGGTTTAAAGTAATGACAGTTGTTTATTTTTTAAAAAAAAGAAAATAAAATCAGTATGTTAACATCTTATATTCAAGGTGTATTCAGTTCTTGGCCTCCATGGTGTCTTCACATTCAGGTGCACTTAGAAAATACTGCAATAAAATAGAAGTGAATAACAGACACAGATCTATCACTTCTTATTGGATTTTCTAGTCAAACTGAAAAGGAATGTACACAAGACCTGGAACTTAAATGAAAGGTTTTCATAAATACAGGATGGTGAATATGTCCTAAAGCATAAGACTAAATATGCTGTACATCTCCCAGGGTTTAAAAACTTAGGAATTCCCTCTTTTTCCTTCTCTGTACCCTATTTGAATGACATTTAGTTAACTACGGAGTGTAGATATTAAGGGGTGCCTTCATCTGCGTAGGAATAAAAAATGTAATAAATACCTCCACAGTCTGCCAAGGAAAGGTACAACAACCTCCAACTGCTGGAAGTTGGACCAAGGCAAATTCAAGATTAAATCATGTATGGTTCTTCCGTAATGCTAATTAGTCAGTGAAAGAGGGTAGCGGCAGCTCCCTGGGAATTATAAGAGCAAATTTGACTTTGCTTCCTTGGGAATATGCTCAGATTCCACCCAGGAGTCATTCAGAGGAGCCCTACAGATGTTCTGTTCTATGCAGGCAGGATTTCATGTTGTAGGCCCTGTTGCAACAACCTGGCCCATCCTCATCACAGACCTTCTTTTCACTTGGCACATTACAGGACTCAGGAGCATGATACAGCTGCCCACACATGATAACTGCTTCACTCCATGTCTTCTAGATTCATGAGCTACAAACTAAAAGAAACTATGGTCTCTGGTTCAGTGTTCCTTCTACATGGGAAAGAACACCTAAAAGATGCTGCCTCCCTAAAAGCTATTCTGTAATAATGTGTTGAGTACAGTCATTCAAATAATTTGCAAACAAGCATAAATGGTGACATACCAAGCTGAGTACTGTCAATAAGAATGTGATCATCTCCATATTACAGCTTTCCTGGTGAGAGTCTGTTACGGACTATCCAACCAGGGCAAAGAGTGAAACAAAATCTTCTATAGGCAGCTGGAACAACTCTTGTGGGGGACTTCATGGAACTGAAACTGGCAAGGGACACAAAGAATAACAGGAAGGGCTTCTTCTGGTACATTACTCAGAACAGGAAGATCAAAGAAAGTGTATCCCCTCTAATAAACAATACTGGTGAACAAGTAACAAGAGATGAGAACAAGGCTGAGGTGCTTAACAATATTTTGCCTCAGTCTTCAATCACAAATTCTCTTCTCACACCTCCACTGGGAGCAGGATGGGGATTGGAAAAGCAAAGTTCCTTCCACTGTAAGTGAAAATCACGTTCATGACCACCTGAGGAAGTTGAATGTGCACAAGTCTATGGGATCTGAGGATATGTTGGGGTGCCCAACACAGAAAGAGCATTGTCCTGTTGAAGCATGTCCCGAGGAGGACCACCAAGTTGATCAGAGGGATGGAGCACCTCTCCTTTGAGGAAAGGTTGAGACAATTGGGATTGTTCAGGCTGGGAAAAAGAAGGCTTTGCAGTGACCAAATTGCAGCCTTCCATTACCTCTTGGGAACTTACAGGAAAGAAGAAAGACTCTTTACAACATCATACAGGAACAGATCAAAGGGAAAGGGTTCAAGCTGAAAGAAAGGCTTGGATCGGGTATTAGGAAAAAATTCTTTACTGTGAGGTGGTGAGGGACTGGGACTGGTTGCCCACAGAAGTTATGGATGCCCCATCACTGGAGATGTTCAAGGCCAGGTTGGATTGGGCTCTGAGCAACCTGATCTAGCTGAAGACGTTCCTGCCCATGGCAGGAAGGTTGGAACTAGATGATCTCACCTGAGGGAATGGCCTGAAGTTTTGTCAAGAGAGTCTTAGATTGGACATTAGAAAAAGGTTCTTCATGCAGAGGGTGGATGGGAACTGGAATAGGATCCCCAGGGAAGTGGTCACAGCACCAAGTCTGACAGAGTTCAAGAAGTGTTTGGGCAACACTCTTGAGCACATGGTGTTACTCTTGGGGATGGTCCTGTGCAGGGCCAAGTGTTGGACTCAGTGATCCTTGTGGGTCCCTTCCAACTCAGCATATGCTGTGATTCTGTGATTTATATGGTCTCCTTCCAAACCAAACCATTCTAAGATTCTATTACTCAATTTACCAGATATCTGCTGGAAATACAACACAGCGGAGAGGAAAAAGTCTACAGGGTTCCTGGAGTGTGTGGAAGATAATTTCCTGACACAGCTGATGAGGGAGTCAACTAGGGAAAGTGCCATGCTAGACCTGGCTTTTTGCCATCAGAGTAGGGCTTGCGGGTGGTGTGATGGTTGGAGGCTGACTTGAGCACAGTGATCCTGAAGCAATGAGAATTTTTTTATTCTCAAAGTAAGGAGTGGTGTCAGCAGAACTGACACCTTGGAATCTGGAGGGAAGACTCGGGGCTGTTTATGAGCCTGGTTGACAGAATCCCTTGGGAGACAGTCTTGAAGGGCAAAGGGGTCCAGGAAGGCTGGATATTCTTCAACAAGGAAATCTGAAAGGCACAGGAGCAGGTTTTCCCCATGAGTGGGGAAGAAGAGCAGCCTGGCTGAACAGAGCTTTGACTGGAACTCAGGACTAAAAAAAAAAAAAAAAGCATAGTTTGTGACCATTGGAAGAAGGGGCGAGCAACTCAGAAGGACTACAAAGATGTGAGGTTATACAGTGAGACAATTAGAAAAACTAAAGCTCAAGGGGCTGGATACCCTGAGAACAAGTGGACTTATTAAAAAACGAACAAACAAACAAAACAAAAACAAACAAAAAAAACCCCCTGATGCAAAGAAGGGATTAAATACTTCAGTCTTATTCTCAGCCACCCCTCACATGTTCACAGGGGGAGACGGGATCCATCCAAGGGTGCTGATGCCTAAAGGACTGAGGAGAAAAAAAACTCCGGGCAAATTTAGTAGGAGATAAGATAAGGAGATTAGAAGCTTTAGTGAGCCATCAGGCCCCAGAAATACATATCCACACATGCACCCTCTGATCCTGGTTCCACGATTTAATAATAACGTCCATCCAATCCCATTCTGCTACCCACTCTGGTCCTGCCCCCTGGAATTCAGTCTGGAAATTGAGTCTGGGGCTACAGTCTTGAGACAGAGTGGTTGAAAAGCTGCCTGGTGGAAAAGTATCTGGCAGTGCTGATCGACAGCTGACTGAACATGAACCAGCAGTATGCCCAGGTGGCCAAGAAGACCAATGGCATTCTGGCTTGTATTAGAAATTTTGTGGCCCACAGGATTAGGGAAGCGACTGCCCCTTTGAACTCAGCAGTGGCAGCACCTTGAATCCTGTGCTCAGTTTTGGGCCGCCCACTACAAAAAAGCCATTGAGGTGCTGGAGCATGTCCAGAGAAGAGCAACTGAAGCCACATGTCTGTGAGGAGCAGCTGAAGGAGCTGAAGTGGTTTAGCCTGAAGAAAAGGAGACTCAGAGGGACTTTATCACTCTCTACAACTATCTGAAAGGAGGTTTAAACAAGGTGGAGGTTGGTCTCTTCTCCTAAGTAACAAGTGACCAAACAAGAGGAAACAACTCAAGTTGTGACAGGGGAGGTTTAGATTGGATATTAGTAAAAAATTCTTCATCAAAAGAGTTGTCAAGCTGTGGAACAGGCTGCCCAAGGGAAGTGAATTAGTTACCATCCCTGGATGTATTTGAAAGATGTGTAGATGTGGCACTTAGGGACATGGTTTAGAGGTGGACTTGGAAGTCGCATGTTAATAGTTGGACTCAATGGTTTTAAAGGTATTTTCCAGCCTAAATGATTCTATGATTCTATTTTTTAACAGCACACTTGGAAAAATGCTGGCAATTGAGTAGTGAAATTTATAGTGTTTCTAGAAACCACCCAAACCACAGTTTTCCTGGCATTATTTTTCCATTGTCAATATTCCCAGATTTGGAATGTAAAACCTCTTTTTTAGCTTATTCCACAACCTTTAGGGTAGAATGGCAAAATTTAGAGTTATAGACTAGTTCACACATATGGTCAACACCAAAGACCACAAAAAATAGTTGAAACATCTGTAGATGATGAAGACAACTGGGGTACTTGGTGGGACATGAACAACATGTCTGTATTGAGTGTGACCCCACTCCCTGTGTCCCCCCCGTGCCCCCCACTAACCACTGTGCAGCTGCCCTCACTTGCTCATGGACCCCTCTGCAGCACAACCTCACAGGTCACTCCAAGAAGAAATTCAAGCAGTGCTCATGGCCCAGGTCACTCCTTGGCTTGCATCCTGCACAGACTAAGCTCCCAGGGGGAGGCAGAGGAGGCAGAAAGGGTGCAAACATTTCTACATCCGTGACTGACCCTGTACTTGAGTGGACCTTCTCATCCAAATAATAAAAGTCAGTAATTCAAGTCTGTAATTCTAGAAAATCTGCTCTTTCAGTGTTAAAAAGACTGAAACCATTTATTGTTTGACAGACAATTACAGTTTATGCAGATTGAAGGCCGGAAGGTGTTTCTGCTAGGATTTCACCATTATCTGACATTATCCAATGTCTGTAGATTTGATGATGTGGTTGAGTTACCTTAGCTTTGAAATTATTGACCTGTTCATTACATAGGTAGTAATTTACATCCCATGCTAAGTCATAGAGGCCAAGCTTTCTCTCACTTTCTCAAAAATATGGAATTAAGCCAAAGCTAACTCTGACATCTTACATCTTACTAGTCTTAGACAGAGTTATTCTTAAAACTTATATGTACTTATTTTGGAGCCAAATACCCCAATTTCCTTTAACAATTTTTCTATTGAAAAGTCTATGCATGCTTTTGGACACTGCATTTTCAAACAATAGGATATAAGTGCATCTGTATTAGATATCGAAGGATAATATCATTTCTTTCTGAGCACCTGAACAGCTGATCTGTTTCTGCATTTATAGGTATATATAGGTCATATTGCATGTAACTCCAAAATTTTTATAATCATGTCATAATAAATACCTTAAGAATCTTGTGCACATCACCACTATCAAGGGGAGTCTCCTATTCCTTTCAGTGGAGTTGGGAACAACTTAAAGTAGCTTTTTTGTTGTTGTTGTTGTTGTTCTGGGAGTGAATAGCAAACCAGTTGGCTTTTTTAATTATTCTTCCACATGCAGATATTCTTACATCCTAACTTAACCCCTTCCCCCCAAACGAAAAACAAGAAAAATCCCAAGCATCAAAAAACCCCACAAACAAACAAACAAAAACAAAACCTAACCACAAAACTCAAGCCATAGCACCCCATTTAGTAATAAGAGTAAGGATTTTTAGTGTGGTGACACATATTGCCTAGATTTGAGTAAGTTCCATTGGAGAGAATATGCTTATCTCTTTTGTCATAACCTTCTGCTGTTTCTTGCCAGAGTACCCTAAGAAGTTTTCATGTATCCATCACAGTCTTCATAATTTTACTTCAAATATCTACGTTGTTCCCACAGAAATGATGAAGTGTCATTTTAGGGCACTTTAGATCCCGCACTATTCTGTAACACCGGATCCATAAGTCTTAATTCTTTTGTTAATTCAATATTTGAACGTTACTGGAAGACATCCCTCTAAATGCTATAACAATAATAAGTGTAAAACTATTCTGTGGCAGACAAATAGATCAGATTTTGAGGTCAGGTATTATAAGCACACTACTCTAAGCACTTTCCAACTAGTGATTCAGGAACTGACCAGGTGACACAAAGGGTGAGTGGAAACGAAATCAATAGCCAGGTCCTCTACCCTGTGGTAACCCATCATTTTGCTATAGGTCACCAATTAGCTAGACCCTTCAAAGAGTGACTTTAAAAAGAGCTTGAACAATTTTTTCATATCATTACTCCTGTTACTGATAAATTAGGTATTTGAAATGCACACATTCTTCCAGCATGTTCAGGCATCCTTTGAATTGTATTTCAACCAAAGAAAAGTACAATCTCTTTTTCATCATCCATCCTAAGACAGCACATATCAAGAGTCAGAAAATAAAAATAGATGGCTTAGATTACAGCACCTTCAGTTGCTGCATCTACTAAGTATTATTACTCCAGCACCAAATATGGAATATGAAAATAAGGTCCAAAAAGCACACTTTAAAATTTAAGAATGCTAAATTAACCATACAGATTTACAAAAGGTGAATTTTCATATTATTATGGAATTCTACAGGTTGTCAATAGTTCTAGCAAGGACTATGTAAGGATTACTTACATAACTGCCTGGTAAGTGAATGTCTCTTTTATGATTTTCCTGAAAATTAAAGGAAGAAATAATAAAAGACTACTAGAAAATTTAAACTAAACACTGATACTAATTTTAAAATTTCTAACTGCAATGAAATAAGCTTCGCTTTACTGTGTAAAGCGTAGAAGCAACATACAATGGTTTGACACTTTAAAATAAATATTTTCAAAGAAAAATGCTAAAAATATCTCTTCTGTATTTAAAGGCCCAATTCAACCCTACATCATAACTACTAAAACATAAATTCCGATTGCAATCTGGCTACAATGCACACCAAGCACAAAAGCCCTCTAATGATCTTTGATTAGTTCTTTATTAAATTCATCAAGGGAGCAAAGAAAATTTAATAGTCTTCACCATTTGTCATCTTTCTGATTACAGTTTTGATTAGAACTTTCAGCTTTTATTTTCTTCTTTTCTAGTCATGGCTATTACTGCGATAGTGCTTCTGTCCTCTAGTTTAAGAAGTGAGAGATAGGACAAATGAAACACGTTTGTAATTGGATTTAAAAAAAAAAATAAAATATGTCCTTAACTAGGTGTGTTCATACCCTGAAAAAGGCTAGTTAAGAATACAAGATCTTAAAAATGCAAAGTAGCCCTAAATGGAATGTCACCACATTAATTCTGAAAATTTGTCATTTAAAAAAAAACTTTGTTAATTAATCAAATACCTTAAAAAAACTTGAAAATACCCTATACATAGATTTTGTAGAAGAAAAAACCCCAAATTTGAGGAGTAATTTTAATATTTTAGAAACATTTGTAAGTGTATTCTGCTATTTTAGTATTCAGCATTACAATTCACTTATTTAATACAAACAATTGAAAAGATGTTTTTACTTTGCATTAGTGATATCTCTATCTTAAAAAACTGGAGAGAAACAAATGAAATGTACTAAATAAATGAAATAATTTTCACAATACTATGCACTCAGTCAAAAATGTGTGCATTTCAACCTCAGTTATGAATATCTAATTTTTTATATTCTCAGTGTAAAACCTGACAAGTCACCTACTGCATGAGGCAGGCCCTGATTCACTGTGAAGAGTGAAGGGTGTTGCAGCTTTCTTACTTGCAAGAATTACTTAAACAAAAAACAAAAAACCTTCAGCAGCAAGCACAGTTTTCATCAGCTTGCAAAGGTCACATTAAACAGCCACTGAGTAAAATCCTGAAACAGTCTCGAAACAAAGGATAAAATCGGGAAACCCATCTTTAACAAGTGGACATTCCAAGCACTGGGCTGAAGAACCATCATTTCTCTCTGTTCTTATATCCTCAGACCAAGGAACCTTTCAGTGTTCCTACAGACCTAAAAGTCTCAGAAGAAACACAAGGTTTGTACTGTCTCCCACTCTTTCTGTAGACTGATGATTCTGCATATCAGAAACCCTAAGCTTGAATTCCCTTAAGCAGAGGACAGACCTGAGTCCAGGCTGTGATTTGTGATGCCTACCTGTAGGATGCTTTATCTGATAATAAAGAAACAAGGGAGAAAAAAGTGCATGAACCTTGTTCCAAGGTTATTGCCACAGAATCTGTGGTGTTGCATGGACTTTACAAGAAAGCATGGCATAGATTCAGAATTTCACACCAAGGGATACTGGATTGGTAGCTTCCTGAATAAAAGGTTGAGGAAAGCAAATTTACTGGTGCTGCAGAATCTGTTCCTACAGCTCCATGACGCAGGCTAAGGCAAAGCTGAAACCACTACAGAGGAACATCTCCAGTCCACAAGGTTCACAAATACACATGATGACCTCTTTCAGTCAGGACACCTTCTCCTGGATCTTCACAGTCACAACAAGACTGTTCCTTCAGAACCACTCCTCTAGTACTGCTGCTCACTTGTAGGTTAAGAAAGGTGACTTCAATTGCCTAGTATACTTCTTGGAACAATGTGCTTCCGAGTTGTCTCAGGACCACAGATTTAAGGCACACCACAAATAGAAATTGGTCACCTTGAAAACACTGTAAGTCCAAGTAAATACAGCTATTTATTTCTAAACTAAAAAACAGACAACACAAAGATTCGTAGAGATGCCAGCAGTATCAAGGAAGCTAAAAATGAACTTATTGTACTTCTCCCATTTCCACTAGCCCACCATCAAGATACTTTTCTCTCTCTAGATGGTTGATAAGTGGTGTGGACTTATTTAACCACTGTGGTCTAGGGACATGCTCCCTATAAATACACTGAGAACATATGAGAAAAGGCCCATCTCTGAAAGAAGGACATCTTTTATGATGACACCTTTGAATAGTGCTTCGAGCTTCTATAAAGTTGATCTCTTCTTTCTCCATTTGTTTCCCCCACATATGCAACAACTGTCAATGCTGTTGTCCAAACTGCTCTCTGATTGCCTACTATCCCTTTGGAAGGCAAGGTAAAAATGTTTTCTGTACTTGGGGAAAATTAAAAAACCAAAAGAACCCACTAGGGAATGAAACTCTCATTCCCACCAAGAGAAGGGCTTTGCATAAGTACCTGAAGCCTTTGCATCTATCAAATCTCATATTCTAAATGAACTGAACTTTCCCAACCTGACTGGTCATTCATCTCTTCACGAACCAATCTCCCTCATTGATATATGGGCTCATCTGTGAATTAAGAGTGTGCCATAACTGGAATATCCATGGGAAGTTTTTCAAGGGTTCACAAGTACTGTGAGCTAAAGGGCCTCTCTTTCAGTGAAGGCAAAGAGACTTCAGCTGAAAGCTAAAGAAAGAACATCTCCACTTCCCAGCTCCCAGGACATACTTGATTTATATAGTTTTATCAGTTATGTACAAATATAGGGATTTCAACATTTATGATTGTTACTGATGCACCCTTTTCTGGTTTATTGTCTGGTTTATTTCCTCTAAGTTATTAGGCTAACAACTCCTCATTACAAAATAGCCCTGCCTTAAAAAGCAATTTGTATTTAAATGTATGTGAAATTCTGGACTTCTACTACAAAAAAATAGAGGTTTGTCCTTTTTTAAAAATTTTTTTTCATGGATTTCAGATTGGTTTTTAATGTTATGTCATTATAGGAACTGCACTATAAAACCAAAATTCTTATTGTGATGTTTATAATTTGCCTTATTGCAATTCCACTGAATATTAAGCTCTGTATTTCCAAATCTTTGCATTTCTGAGTGCATAACTGAGAACATTTCCAAAATAATTGGAGCCTTTTCCTTCCTCACTGGCTGTCTACAAACTCTTAGATGATCCGAACCATCAAGTGATGTTGCAAATGCAGGACATTCAGTTGGAGCTTTCCTTTGTGCTTTGTAATGTGTTTGTCACATGGCCCCAGAGGCAGCAGTCATTTGTTTGTGTCACATTTAGCTCAATAGTAGTAGCAAAGTGGAAAAAATGAGGAGAAAGAATAGAAATAATGGAGCGATTTAACATTGATGTTTACAGTAAAATTGGTACATCTTCACTGCATAAGATTCATAATCTGACTTTTTCACTAGGATATTAAAGGCTTCATTTTTAAAATAACACTTTTCAGTCAGAGTGAAAAAAACATCATCTTCAGCACACAGAACTTGGAGAGAGCCAGAAACAGTAAAATCTGCAGTGAAGTTGGTAGCATCATTGAGAAGAAGTCAAAGTTTTACACCTCCTAAATACTCTTTATTAGAAAATGATTTATTCAATATAAAATAGGTTTTCAAAATGATGATGGAATTAATCAACCTGATAGCAGAGAAAGTATTGAAATAACTTCATGGCTGGCATAGCTAGTTGTCGGATCAGCTCTCCCTTTCATAGGCACTTGTTACAACAGGCAGGGGGTTAACCCTCTCAGACATGGAGCTAATCAGTCCTTGAAAGTCACTTCATCCAGTGGAGTGGAATAATGTACTCTAGTATCGTTTGTCCACCTCTACCATTTGGAGCAATGTTATTTAGACTGTCCATTTTTGCTTCATTAGCTTCCATTTTAAAGAATTATTTCTTTTTTATTATATCTTTTATCAGAACATTCAGTTAAATCTGTTGTTTCTCACTACCCCCACTGTTAAGACCAGTCTGTGAATATGAAGTAATATGAAGAAAAAGCAGCTGCATAGTTGGAATGGCTATTCTTTAAGATTGAGTTCTCACAGGAAAAAAAAATCTGGACAAGAAGTAAGATCACAATTAATGACCAAGAGCAATTATTTCCAGTAGAATTAACTTAATCAACCTGCTGAACTTTTCCAGTTTACAATTAATGTTTACAATTGCCATGCAGATACCAGTAGCTTTCTGGGTGTGCATGCCTGTCCACCCTGTGTAAACAGATGTTCTTTGCCTCATTTTGCAATATTTGTTGCTGCTCTCCTCACCACAACTGGCTGCCTGACCCACCTGAAGAAACTGGGTTTTTTTCTGAGTCTGGGCTGGACCTAATTGAACATGAATAGATTTCCTGGCCCCAGACAGGATCACTGAACTTGAAGATGACAAAAGTTGATGGACGAGGACAACATAATAAACATTTCTTTGCTATCAGCTTTTCCTCAGTGCCACTCAGTGATATCAGCAAATTAAATGTCCACAAGGAATGACATTTTATAAAAAGAGGTACCTCTTTCTCCTAGCCCTCCTTGGGCAGTTCCCTAGCTTTCTATTTCTTGTGCAATTTGTATAAAAGGAATCTCATTGGCATTTTGAGGCTTTGGTACTAGGAGTTACCAAGCCCTTTAAAGTGGTTAAGCACCACTCACTCATAAATACCAGTTTTCTTCTGATAATCTCAGATTTTTTACTAATGTATTAAACCTAATGTAATACATATTAACAAGTGCAAGTGGAAATTGTCTCTAGAAAACTTTTATTCCAGTTGAATTTTCCTGAAAGTTTCATTACTCAATTAACCATGATTTAAATTAATTGGAACATCCAGGAAATTAATAAAAGTAGGACCAGACTAAATGATGTTGACAATTTGATTGTGTTATACACATAATTCACCTGATCACTGAAATCCTCTTAGTGTCATAACTCCACTCTTTGATTACAATTATTTCATTTATTTGGCAAATTTGTTTTACTCTTGTTACAATACAGTCATTTTAAGAAAACCTTTTCTTCTGTCTGGAGGAGGCTAATATCAACAAGAGAATAGACATTTTAAAAAAATTGTTCATCCAAATGCAGTAATAAAATGAGTGCTCAAATGTATTTCTCTTTGTAATGCTGTAACAGCATGCAAGTGGCTACTTTAAATATTGCCTATGAGACACGGATGCATACTTCGTGTCCATGTAGACATGATGTGTCTGCTCAATGGCCACCAAGAGTTTTGGGTGTCCCTAGTTGTCTCCCTGTCTCTTTCAGTGATTCCCATTATCTATTTATAAAATATTTGGTATAAATTACTGTAATTTAAATATCAATTGCACAAAAAATGGTGCACAAGTTTTAGAGAGAACATCACTTTCCTTGAGCTGGAAAAAGTGTGAGTCTTGCAGGCATGCAGAGGTGAATACTGATGCCAGGAGAATGTTTTCAAGGGGTTCTCTGTTTGCATCATTTGGGCCATAGTGTAAAACATCACCTTGCTCAATTAGCTTTTTGTTTTTTCAATGTCACAATTCTTGTTCGTAATCACTCATTTCTGACTCAACAATTGAAACAGAAAGGAAACTAACCTGAAAGCAACAGCAATTCATTATGCACATTTTTCTCTTCTGATTAAAGAAAGGTTTGTTTTTTAAAATTCAAAAATTTTGGTCTCATATTAAAAAACAATGAGCTTTACTTTAATAAAGAAAATAAAATTAAAAAAAAAAAAAACAAGAAACAAACAAAACAAAACAAAACCCCAAACAAACCAAACCAAAACCAAAACAAACAAACCAACCCCCAAAACAAACAAACCAACCCCCAAAACAAACAAAACCAAAAACACAACCCCCCCACCTTTTCCTGTAAAAGCAGAAACTTTACACAGACTTTTTATAACTGAAGATAATTTGTTTAGGTTTATGTTATTTCATTTATTTTGTTACAAGTGCACATAACACATCTGATGGAGCTTCCTGTGGGGCTTGGTTTCCTGCTGCTCCCCCAGCCAGTTAAGTGTAAGGAAAAGTCATTGCACTACAGTGAAAAGCAAATGGGAAGGAGGAAGAGGAAGAAAGGTAACCACATCAGGTCAAACTTGCTGCTTCCCTCCAGGAACAGCTCCTGCTACCACTGGCTTGAACAGTGAGTTGTGTTTTTTCCTGACCTCCTACATCTAGTTACAAATGGTGTTACCTGAAAAGCCAACTCAAGTCTTTTGTATTATGACAGCAAAAATGACTAATGGTACGTATGTGTAATAAATTAGGCCCTTGTAGATAAACATTCTTTTTACCCAGATACTTACTTTCTTGAACCTCATAGTAAAACAGAAATAATATATGTGGAAGGGGAAATAAACTATGTGGACAGCAAAATTAAGTTAAGCAAAAGAGTAACCGTGGTGCTCAGAAGAAGTTATTGGGTAGTAATGAGCTTAATTCAACCTTAATAAATCAGAAGTATGAAAATAGGGTAGATTAATTTAGATAGTTATCTCAGACTCTTCACACCATAAATCACGATGATGAAAAGGACAAATAGCTGCAGATAATGAAATGTGTTGCTTTCAAATATGCCACATGATCACAGACTTATTTATATACAGTTAATGTTCTTTGTTTATCCCTTTGTTAGGATCATGCCAGATTTTCATTTTGTGTCATGACTCTTGACTGCTATGGTTCTTCATTATTATACGTATTTCTCTGAAGAAAAGAGCAATCCTGCTGAAATCATTAGTACTTCTGCATTTGAGTCTGTAAGCAACTGTTCACTGAATCACCTACTTTACACTTAAATGAAAGAACAAATTGATGCTTAATTGTTTTATGGGAATAATTGGTGCTTCAAGGGAGAGCAGGGAACCTTTCTGCAAAACGCCTGTAAAAATTGTTTAAAAGCATTTTAAATCCAATAACTTGATAATTTCTGCCTCAATACATCAGTGGAAGTCAGTGGAAGTTGTAAACTGAAATAAATCTTGGTATTAGCTGAAAGCTAAATTGAATTTATTGCATATAGCTTATATTCATAGTTGAAATCAATTTAATTGTTACAGGAAAGTATAGTTATATTTTCAAAATGCATAGAGCATCTTGAAACTTTGCTCTTGAAGGAGGTACACAGACCAGGGTCCACCAACTGTGCTATGTTTCAGCACTCTTCTGCAATGCTTTCAGTGTCCCAGGTAAACAGACACTACTCCCTTGCTATCTTTGCTTATGACTGCCAAATCTCTCCAGTGTCCTCTCCTAAGACATCCCATCCTAAATATAACAGCACTGTATTTCAAATTCAAGTACAATTATGGGTAGCTGTGTGCCACATTACCTACTGAAACAGGTGCTTAGTGTTGAAGGTGGGGAAATCTGGCTGTTACTGTTCCTCTGCAGTATAACATTACAGTGCAATTGGAGCAATGTTTCTGAAACCCCAGTTCAGTACCTTAGCTCCCAAATATGAAAAAACCCACTTTCATCATTGAAATTATTCACTTATAGCAGCACTTCAGCAAAACACTGTCCACACTGACCTTGCAATTATATAGTATCTAGTGTGTACTGATTTACATACTGTATGCTTTTCCACCTGCAATTGAGGCTATTAAGCAGAATACAGAGGCTGAGTTCCACCCTCTATATCTACCAGATTACACAGAAGGAGTAAACTCACAAAAACACATTTTGGGGATGATGCTGAAGCTACACTACAGGGGCTCATTTCTGAGCAAAGTAACACTCCTACGTGGGAGTTGTACTCAGCATCTTTTGTTCAGTAGAGAGGATGTCATTCCCAGTGTATGTCACAAACACTGCTTAGTAGAAATCATTCTAAGATACACTCATCTGGAAAAGAGAGAAACACTTTGATAACACAATTCACGTTTTTAGAATTAGACAGGAATTAAAATTTTAGATTAGATTTTTTTTCAATCATTTTAATACTTGGTGGTTTGAATTGCTCTTTAGAAGAGGTGGTATTTCTTTAACTGAATGAAGAACTTCTAAAAATATTGAATTTTAAACAACTATATCCCTTTCAGATTTAAATAATCATTTGCCCACAAAGTTTTCAGGATTTTGGAATGAATGTGTCAGGTTCGACTGGCCACTAAAAACACCAACAAACCAAATCATGACCTTCATTCATACAAAAATATATTTAATTTTTTTTTTTACAATACTGTGTGTTTTGTACACTGTTTTCTTATTGAGGTACTATGAGCTGAGAATACTGATGGCCTAATTTGCTGCTGAAAATGTGAAAAACGTTTAAATCAGAAATGTTCCTGAGGGGAAGGCCCAGGGGAAAGAGTAATAAAAGTAAAGCCATCTTGAGATCTTAATCTGGAATAGTATTTTACATTGTTCTTGACACATAAAGTAATTATGGAATCAACTATTAGAAGAATAGAATTAGAGCCTGGATGGCACCAAAAATCACTGTTGTGAAGGATGGGATAGGACATTTGCATGTGAAAGGATAGTGAATAGTATCTGTAAAGAATTGTGAAATTACTACCATATTTATTATTATAATTTTGTATCATCACAGTCTCATTTCAGCATGACCTGCAAGAATAGATTAAATTAATGTCATTTTCTCTTCTTGTTAACATCTTTATCACAAGAGCAAGCTGTTACAATTTTAGTGTCTAAAATAGTCTGTGAATTACAGAGGGCAGGAGCAGGACCATCTCACCATTCTGCGCCTTGGTTGGCTCACCTCTCCTAGTTCGCTCTTCCTTCCCCACCACACAGAGTGACAATCAGCATAAAAGCTCTTTGTATACCACTGTCTGGTAAAAAACAGAAGTCAGCCTTCACTGATAAACCTCAAGGTGAGTTAAAAATGTAGAAAAACAGAACTGGATGAAAAGAGAGCAGAGGAAGAGGTTAAATAAAGACAAAGATTAGAAAGGATTGTACAAGAAAATTAAAACACGTAGATATATACTTCTTTAATGTACATACAACACACAAGTCTAGAAGACACACTGTCAAAATAATTGGTTTTACACTGATGATAGGGGAAAAATCTGTTTTTAGAGCTTCACTAGCAGTTTCCAGTAGCAAGTATTCTGGACCTTAAAATGACCAAGCCTCTTATATGAAAAAAAAAAAAAAAAAAGGGCTTTGGAAATGCTGTCTTTGTACATAACAGTACTATGAGAAATGAAAGGATATAGTTGTCTTGGCTTTGCCTTCCACCTCCCTTTTTATCTTTTTCTTCATCAATTTCAAGTAAATGGACAGGAAAGGAAAGACCAGAACATCAAGAAGTTTCACAAGTAAAATTTGAAGACATTTTATAGAATATTTAAAAAAAAAAAATCTTTCATTTAGATACCTGTTGCACAAAGCTTTCAGGACTTTGAAACTAACCAGTCTCTCTCAACGATATTGGTTGGTTGCTTTTAACAAACTATTCAATAAGTGAATATTCTATGAGATATTGCTGTTCCTGATTCAACATTGTTAATTATTGTCTGAGCTGCTACAGTCCACCTGTAGCTATAGAAATGAGGTGTATATCTCAGGTACAAGTTAGATGAGATGTCTTATAATCTTTTAAGAAAGTAGGAAGTGGTTGAAGGAAGCAAATTGTGGAGGTTTGGATATCAGGTAAAAGAATGCTGCAGCCTTGCCATACTGAGTTATGAATAAATATTACATCCATTTAAAGTTGTCTCAGATCACATTGTTCATGGAGTATTTTTTAAAATTCAGTTGATACAACTTCAATTCACTTTTGTACCTTTAAATAGGGAAAGATGAAAGAGGTTTTTAGCTTGGAGCATCTTTTACTAAGACTTGCCATGACATTTACAACATAAGGTAAGAGAATTTACTTTCAGAGTGAAAGATACATTTGTAATGTCTTCAGGTTCTTGGCATGAAGGTGCAATGTGACCACTCTCCTCCATCTCCCAGGTGCCCATGGAGTAATCAGGACCTCCAGTTATGGAGGGAAGCCCTGTTTTTCTTCTGGCTAAATGTTAGCTAGCCAATGGGACTGGATGCATGGGTATTTCACTGAATACCCCAGCTTCACATATGCTCTACAAATCTCTGGGATTGTCTGTAATGGCTCTGTACCACTGCAGATGTGTCCTGTGTATCTTGTAAATGTTCTCTTGCACCACTGAACTGATACCAGTATTGCAGCTGTTGTGTTACCATTATCTTCTTAGAGATTGTGATATAAACATCCAGGGTCATATAAAGAGCAGTTTGAACAGCAGTGGTTTGCCAATTGCAACTGGAGATTCAGGACATTTAGGTACGACACAGATAACATCCCCTCTATTTTCTGCAGCCAGCTGAGCTCTGGCCTCTGGTGCTCCAGGACATCCTCTTTTGAACTCATCAAAAGAGCTGTGGGCTCAGCTGAGTACCAGAGAAGCAGAGGCATGTAGAAGGTTTTCCAGAGAAAACCATAATTCCAGCACCAATTATAATTCCAGCACTGCCTGGAAAAGGTACAAAAATGTATATATTTCATGGTAAATATTGTTAAATATGAAAAAAATTGTAACCCAGGAGTACTTTATTTGACACCACAAAATACTTGTGCATGACCATAATTTTATTGAAAGACTTTGCCAAACAGATGTCAGGATGCCCTTACTAAGGAACAACTGTGCAGAAATGATCATGGACTCAGCAGAAGAAGCAGTGTGAGCTACACCCCACTATTTAAATCTACTCAACATTCAAGGCTTTTGAAAGACCCCAAGTCAATTTCCTTTAGCTATATTCTGCTTGAAAACAAGCAGTAAGGTGAAATCAAAGACTTGAACAAGCAGACAAATTGTTCTAACTGCTAGTAAACGGATTTTGGGGGGTTTCTGCCTTCTCCACCAAAACAGTTTTCAGTGCTGACCATCCAGAGGCTCTGCCTGTCTGACCATCCACCTGACCATTCCCTAACCTTTATCTGACAAGCTATCTGTATTAAAAAGAATACCACAACCTAATAACAAGACAGCAGCTGAACAACAAAGTTAACAGAACTGGGGATACAGTGAAGAATAAGTTCCAGGCAAACTGCTGTTCCAGCTCAGCAGC
This sequence comes from Formicarius rufipectus, assembly GCA_013399695.1. Taxonomy (NCBI): domain Eukaryota; kingdom Metazoa; phylum Chordata; class Aves; order Passeriformes; family Formicariidae; genus Formicarius; species Formicarius rufipectus. Next base: position 38,324 of record VXAU01005106.1, on the reverse strand, counting down.
AAATAAAGTAGTCTTCAGCATTATTTACATGCATAATTCAGGAGTACGCTTCTTAGAGGAAAGTAAAACCAAACCCTTGTGGAGTTCCAAAATAATCTCTACTTTCTCTTTGATATGCTGAGTATGTGGACCATTCATTTATACTGGGGGTTTTTGGTCTATGACTATCCAAGTGTTATAACTGCATACCAGTTTCCAGAAGGATTAGGAGAATAAAGCATAATTTGATGTAGGTCATGTTGTCAAATGATTGCTTTTTAGCATGGTATATTTATATACCACTAATTCCAGCTTCCATTGTATGTAAAGGATGATTACTTATTTAATGAAGAGTCTTCACTGGAATAGAGTTTTGTCACAAGATAATGGCCTCATGCTGTTAACTAAATGGAAAAGCATCTACTGTAAAATATATACACTGTAGTTTAGGAGATTAGCTTGTACAAGGGGAAGATCCAGCAATGGGATGTGGGCAAACTTAAGAAAATAGGTTATAAGAAAAAGAATATTTGCCTGTCCATAATAATAAAAATGGTAACACACAGAAAAACCCCTACTTTGTCGTATCCTTATTCTCAAATATATGTATATGTCAAAACCTGGTTATATCAATTCAAGTTATATGCATCTACAGAAAAAAAAATCGCTAATGGTGACTGCTACAGAACTGCAGAATTCAACCCTTCTGCCACTGGAGACCAGGTAAATAACAAAGGGTATTTTGAATGAGTTTCTGTGTCTCTTGGTTTAGGTACCTTCCACCCTTAAATACATGCAACATACTGCATTCAGAATGTGTTCAGTGAGTACTTGCAACTTCTCTTTAAGTTCTGCTATTTCTATTACCAATACAAATTATTTTGCATATAGTAGTTTCCTAATATTCCTGAATGTGGTATTAATATACAGCTATAAATTCAAAGTGTTAATCAGGACCAGTGAGACAAATGATCATGCTAAGGGTAAAGTGTCAGTTACATAATCAGAATACATTAAAATCTGGTAGGCTGTAGGTTTTTAATAAAAAAGAGCAAAATGAAGGGCTGAATTTATAGCCAGCAGACAAAGGTCCCTTAAAAATAGGCCTATTAATGGTTCCTGCAAGGTCAGATCAAGGGTGATGAAATGAGAATTGACCAAACACAAGAGCAATTCCCAGCTAAATAAAAAGCCAGATATTATTTTCTTCACTGACAACAGAAAATGAACATAGAGACAAGAAGGGTTGATCACTGATGCCAAAAAAGTACTTTCCATTCTTTGAGCTTTCTAAAGTCTCTTCTTTTATCCATTTTCTATTTTTCATCATATTGCCATTCTCCCTTTTTTGTCAATGACCTTTCTTCAATCCAACTCAGCTTCTGTCTAATGACCTGAAGAGGCTTTCTTCCCAGCCTGGAAAGCTTTAGATTTAAGATCCCCCTCCTTCATTAGAGTGAAAAGTGAACAGCCTCTATGTGCTGGGTGCTAATGAATGTGAAGAAAGATTTTTTTTTTGTATGTATTTTACACATTATGTTCTTGACTCCTTGAGGTGCTACAATAAATTGCTGCGCTTCATTTACAAGGAGTGATAACAGAAGCAAAATGAGGATCTGGAAGCAAATTACTTCTCTGTTCACCCTGGGTCAGGCTGCTGGGGCTAATGAGAAGAGGTGCTCTAATTTTAAACTCCTCCTCAACCAAGCTATTCTTGCATTAATGTTCACTGCCATAAATTGTAAAGTCAAATGAAGGAGCACTGTTGAAAATTAACCAGTATTTTTATCTTTTGAGTACCCAATAGAACATATTTTGGCTTCTAAGCCTGGTGGTTATCAAAGGCAGCACAGTTACACCAGCAGCTCCTGCCTCACCGTGGCAGGATACTCCTCACACGCACACACCACTGTTTCTGCCTTTTCTTACATGAGAGGTGGAAATGGTGTGGCTTTACAACCAGATTATAATTTAACTCAAAGAAGAAGGTGTTTAAAGCCCGTCTTTTTGTGTCCCTTTAACAGGACACTGCACATAGACATTAAAAGTCATGCAGAATTACTCTGTCCATTTAATGCTGCCTCATGTTTAATGAATTGTAATTGTGTATATGGAAAGACCCTGTAAATCACTGACCCATTTATGTGTATGAACTCTTTGTTGCTATAAGCCTGAAGCAGGATTTGAGCAGTTAATGAGAATCTAATGCAGCACCTGCTTCTCTCATGAAATATCTCCCTAAGCCTATATTTTGCCAATTTGACTAAATCAAATACAACACAAGTAGGCGGGGGGGGAAAAAAAAAAAAAAAAGAAAGAAAGAAAAAGAAAAACAGAATAAAACCCAACCAAAATCATATCCCACAGTTCATATTAGGGGAGTTATGCATCTTTAAAGAACATGATTGCAGATTCCCATCACTGGATTTTTTATTGATAACTTGGCACTGACTACAATGACATTACTGTATTTAAAACATATGTCAATGGAATGGCATACATTTGTTGTGAGATGTGTCTGTCCTGGTACATTCTTCCATGAAATTGCTACATAACATACAAATTAACCACACTACCCTACTCTAATCATTGTAATCAGTTATGTTTTCATGTGTACATTACTAATATATAAGGTTGTTGTAGTTCTTGTGTGTGGTTTAATTGCTTGTTTTTGCATATCTTGTGTGATTGATGATGTTCTAGAAATCTTTTCCCCGAAAGGAGACTTTCTAAATTACTTTGTTTAGATGCTAATGATTGTATTTCATTAGTGGCCCTCTCATCCAGAATCATCTTTAAATGAATGAATATGCCATAATTAAAAATCTGAATTATGAATTACTTTGAAAGGAGACAACATTGTCCCGATTTCCCACTGCGACTCAGTGTTATTTCAATTATGTAAATATGTTTAATCATTCCCCTTTTGTTTTTCTAATTATTTAATATTAATGTTGCTTTATCCCTTTATTGCTACAAGAAGGGATATGGCATCTTAAATGAGAGTACTTAGACAAGAGATACACAGATGACTAGATTCAAGCAGACATTTACCAGAATGCATAACCCATTTCAAAAACAAACATGCTATTAACATTCATACTAATATAGCAACACTAGCAGTAATTGCCCTTCATGCATGTTTTGTCTTTATAAACCTAATGTATTCACAATGTACAATCTCCAATCAATTTTCTTATCAAACTTAAAATCCATTTGTACAACTTTAAATTCTCTTGAAGTGCATATTTTAAGTAATGAGATCTCTCTGTCCACAGACTCCACTTTTTCAGTAGTTCAAAAAACATATGTAAATTATAAAGCATCTGAACAAAAGATCTTTTCTCACTGCTACAGGCGGTTCTGTTCTATAGGATTAGCAAGCAAATTCTTTCCCGTGAGCTTAAGCAATCTGAAAAAAAAAAGGTAAAATTCATGAAGAATACTGCACTCTTACTGAAATTCATAAAAATTAAAGGACTGTGAAATTAATGTCTGTAAAATTTTCAACATCATAAGTCCACATTAGGGGTTATACGTTACATAATTGAAAATTGAAAGTAATTATAATTTATTTATACATCACAGAAATGTTGTGTTTCTAACTAAATTATAGTCTAAAATGTAACAATTGGTTTTGAAACATCCTGAAGTAGAATTTCTAGAACCATAGTATGTCACTCCTGAGTAAGATTAGCCCCACAAGTTCAAAGTATTATTTAAAATGCATTGGTTTGTAAATAATCTGAAACATTACCATAAGAGATGGAGGAAAAAATGTGGGTTTATTTCTGTATTCTTTAAACAACACTACAGCCCTGTTAAAAAGTGAAAACTTGTCAGTGGAAAAGAATGCATCTGTTTCACTTCTTATCAGCAACAGCCATAGAATTTTATCATATAAAAAAATTATATATATTTAATTGTAAGTTTTATATTTGTCCAGCGACTAGGGGTCAAAAAAGATTAAGAAATGTTCATGAGTATTATCATAAAAACATTCTGCCACTTCCACTTTCAGTTTATTACTCTCTGCTTTGCAGTTTTTGCAGATAGAATACTTCCAAATTAGCACTGCTGTTCTTTCAACCTCCAAATTACCTTGGGATGATTCAACAGAAATGAAAAAAAAAAAATAAAAAATTTGATAATAACACATTCTTGTTTGATTCTTTAAAAATAAAATTTTTCCTAGGCAAAAGGAGTGTGATCATTTTCTATGGACTTCTCTGTACCGATGCAGCCACAGTGGTGAGCTTTATTCATCATGTCACTCTTGCCATAGGGACAAAGGTCCTGCCTGCATTGTGGCAAACACACACACACACATAACCAGTTCAGTGTGTACAGTTATAACACGTGTTTTTGTGTAAACTTAATTTTTGTCAGTGCTTCTTTGGCAGTCATCTTTAGCAGTGCTGATATTTTCAACCAAAAAATTGCACAAGGTAGCAGATGCAATTTCCAACCTATTACAATTCTGTGTGTGTGAAACAATTTCTATAACTAATTTAGAAAAAAATAATTAAAGTAACCTCTTAGTATTTCTTCATAACAGTTTCAGTGAACTATTTTTTCTTTGGAGACCACGTTTTTTGAGAGAAGATACATTCCAAAACAACTTGGAAAAAAGGTCAGAGGAGAAGAAAAGAGGGAAAGAGGTATCAAAACTTTTATGGTCTGGCATGTTAAAAATGAAGGAAGCAAATTGCAGGAAGATTAGCCTGGCAGCCTCCATTTTAGATGTTAAATTTTTCACAAGACAGTTTAATTACAAAAATTAGGAATGGTAATTGCTACATATAAATGTAAAGTGTCTCTCTTAGCCCAGCACAGGGGATAAAACCTCCAACCAAATCCCAAACTATAATGCCACTCTGTTCTCAGGATTCTTAAGTATGCAAATAGTTTTCCCACTTAAGATCTCACAGACACAGATCTGGTCAAAGCAAATTACCCAAACAGTTTGCATTCATCAGAGAGGAAAAGAGATGATAAGGCAGATAAAACCAATGATTGTAGACATTTTGAACAAAAGCCTGCCATTTTACAGAGGAGATTATCTTGTACTCTAATTCTCTAGTTACATGGGTAGCAGAATCTTATTTTCATATTATAAGATAATGTGAGGTGAAATGGTAGATAAAACCTGCCTTCACTGAAGTGAATTACAAGATTTTCATTGACATGAACAGATCCATTTTGTTCCAGTGGTTTTATACCAGGTGTAATTTTTTCAGTGATTTTTTCATACAAATACTAGCCTTTTAAACAGAGTTCTGTAACATTCATTATTATTTGTACAGTCTATGTTCAGCTTGGTCACATGAAATTAATCATCTCCAAAAAAAGATCAGCTAGTGTACCAGTTGTAATTCAATTTTCTCATATTCATTTTGTGAATAAAATGTGCTTCTTCTTTTACACTATAATTAAGGTGGCCATAATAAATGAAATTATCATGTGGAATGTTACTCTGTGAAATGTTATGTAAGAGTTATCTTCTAATAAAATACAGAGGTACATACAATCTTCCTTTTGGTATAAATGCTTATAATCCTTGTCACATTTATTGTGCCTTTATTTCAGCCTTTTTCTTGTCAAATTTCTCATTGCTCAACATTTAGTACCAGTTCCTCTGTACATCTAGAAAATCCAGGCTCTGCACAATAGGCTGTTGAGGACCCACCTCTGCCCATCTGAGTAAAGGGAGTAGGAATGATGGTACCATGATGCTCTGGTTCATGTGGTACAAAAAACCATCCACCACACACTGGTAGTGGCCATTTTTATTAGCTTCATGAGTGCCACCCTAAAATGAGAATAATGGCACTCTGAGTGACTCTAAGAAAATTTTGCAACATGTCTTGGGTGAGAATAGTCACGCTATGATTAACTATACGAATAATTGATGAAATTACCAATAAAACTGGTTGTTCCAAAAATAAAGAAGATTCAACAGTAAGATTATTAAATAACATGATTAATAGGATACACAGAAAATTAAAAAGCAGACAAATCTACTGCAAGTAGTATTCAGATTATACTTCAAATTTCTGGGATTATGCAGATATCACTGACCCCTTTGAAGTAAAGGCTCAGTAATTTATTTTTTTTAGCACTGTGATTCTTCTCCACAAAAAACCCCAAACAAACAAAAATCCACAAAAATAAAAATGAAAACAAACAAAAAATCCAAACAAAAAAAACAAACAACAATAACAGAGCGTGCCTTCTTAAATAATCCCTGCTTCTTGAAAGCAAGGATTGGGAAAATGAAGAACTTTCCACTGTAGGACAAGACCAGGTTCAAGAATATCTGAGAAACCTGAAAGTGCACAAGTCAGGGACCTGATGACTTACATCCATGGGTCCTGAAGAAGCTGGCTGAGGAAGTGGCTAAGCCATTATCCAGTCATATTTGAGAAGTCATGGCAGTCTGGTGAAGTTCCCACTGACTGGAAAAGGGGAAACATAATGCCTGCTTTTGAAAGGGGTAATAAGGAAGACCCAGGGAGCTACAAACTCTACTAAGTGCCTGATGACATCGTGGAACAGATCTTCCTGGGAACTGGGCTAAGACACATGGAAAATAAGGAAGTTATTTGGGACAGCCAACATGACTTCACTAAAGGCAAATTGTGCCTGACAAGTTTGGTGGTTTTCTAGGATTTGGTTACAGCAGTGATCAACAAGGGAAGGGCAACAGATATCATCTACCCAAACTTGTGCAAAGTATATGACACTGTCCCACACAACATCCTTGGCTCTAAATTGAAGAGAAATGGATTTGATGGATGGATGACTCAGTGGATAAAAAAACTGGTTGGATGGTCACATTCAAAGAGCTGTGATCAACGCTCCAAGAAGAGAACAGTAATGAGTGGTGCTCCTCAGGGGTCAATATTGGGACCAGTGTTGTCTAACATTTTTGTTGGTGACATGGACAGCTCGACTGAATGTATCCTCAGCAAGTTTGCCAGCAACATCAAGTTGCGTGGTACTGTCAAGACACTGAAGGAAATGGATGCCATCCAGAGGAACCTTTACAGACTTGAGAAATCGGTCTGTGTAAACCTCATGAAGCTCAACAAGCCAAGTGCAAGGTTCTGCATCTAGGTCAGGGCAATCTCAAGCACAAGTAAAGTTTGAGAGGAGGAGGGGCAAAAACTAGCCCCGGGTGGAAGAATATGGGGGGGTTTAAGGGTAAAAAGCTCAATGTGACTCAGTAATGCTTGCTTACAGTCAAGAAAGCCCACCATATCCTCCTGGGCTGCATCAAAAGAAGTGTGGCCAGCAGGTCAAGGGAGGTGATTCTGTCCCTCTGCTCTGATGAGACCCACCTGAAATACTGCATCCAGCTCTGGGGACCCTAACCCAAGGAAGATACTTACTTGTTGGAATGAGCCCAGAGGAGATCCACTAAGCTGATCACAGGACTCCTTTGAAGACAGGCTGAAAGAGTTGGAGTTGTTCAGCATGCCGAAGAGAAGGCTCTGAGGAGACTTCATAGTAGCATTCCAGTATGTAAAGGTTGATTAGAGGAAACCTGAAGAGGGACTTTGTATGAGGACACATTCTAGAAGAAAAAGATGGAATGGCCTTAAGATGAAGGACAGTAGGTTTAGATTCAATATTAGGAAGAAACTCTTTAATACATGGATGGTGAGACACTGGTACAGGTTGCCAAGAGAGTTTGTGGACTCCTCATCCCTGGAGGTGTCCAAAGTCAGACTGGATGGGCCTCTGAGTAACCTGGTCTAGAGGAAGGTTCCCTGCCCATGGCAAGGGGTTGGAACTAGATGATCGTTAAAGTCCCTTCCAACCCAAACCATTCTATAATTTTATGAAACTGAATTTTAATGATCTAGTAAAGGCTAACACAAAAGACAACTGTATGCAGGATAGGGGGGAAAGAGGTTTTCCAAGAACTGCAAATTTTCCTTATGCCATTGCAGTATTAGTCTAGTTTAAATGATCAGCAAACTCATTTAAACAGACAGGCTGGCTAGTGGTCAAAAATCTGGTGCAGAAAATTTTGCATAGTAACAATTTACTGATAGTGGTAAGAACTGTCCATTTTCCTGCTCCTCTTTTGTCCATCAAGATTCTCACCACTGCTTAGTCAGATGCCAAGAATCTTGCATATGTTTTGGCACAGTGGACCAGCTAATCAACAAAAGATAAAGAAGACCCCCATGTGTCTCAGTGGTTAGGTCACTGTTCTAGGAAAAGGGAGCTGAGCAATTCCATCTTCAGCCTCAGGGCCACCAACATAATGCTCAGAACCATCAGTAGATTATAAGACAACTCAACTAAGAATTAATTTATAGGTCTTTGAATCAGGACTTGAAACTTCTGTTAATAGGTACTGTAGGAAACTGTCACTGCTATCTGGAAGGAGTTTCAGCATCTACATGTGAAGAAGCAAAGCCCTCCATTTCCCTGGTGTTCAACTTTTGTTAATGCTGGACAACACTGAGGTATTCCCTATTCTACCTTCTACATCAGCTTTAAACTTAACAGATGCATCCTTCCAACATGGTTAAAAAAGAAGTCAAATGATAACAAAATGCCTGAGGAAAAGAGCGAGAAGGCAGGAGAGAGGCGACTAATGACACTGTTCTTGCTGCTACTCTTGTTGATGGACCATTAAAGGCACCTCAGAAGATGATAAAGAAAAATTATGCTTCTTTCCCTGAAGGGTTTACAGACAAATTAGCCAAGAATAAATAAGATGCACAGGGAAGGAAAGGGGTGGGTATCATTAGGATTTAAGTACTTTTATTGCAACTTGAAATGTTGATCCTGAAGGAAGAGACAGATTTTGTCCAAGCTCAGAACAACCCATGTTGAATAATCCTATTTTCTCTAATGTCACACCTCTAAGAAATGTCAGATTTAAAATGCTAAAAGTTTTGACATTTCTAATTGAAGGAAGATATTTCCACTGTCTTGAAAATCCATTACAAATGCCTAGAAAGCACTTCCTAGTGCATCAGCTGAACCTAAATTTTCTTGAACAAATTGTTCTCCAAATTGAACAATTTTGGAGAAAATACTTTGAAAATACTTTTTTCCCATGAGGCACAGTGAGGGAGCAGGGGGAATATGTAAATGTGCAAATCACAGGGAGATTGAGGAAACGTGTAGTTCCCCAGCAAGCTGATGCAATAGAGATCTAGTGGGAACTTGAATAATTACTCCTAAAGCCAATTCATGCCATGGAAATTTAGGTTTGTATTTTATCAAACCAACATGAAATGGAACATTACAGAGTTGAAACAAACCCCTGTTAGAATATATCCACAAAAAATAAAAGGTTTTCTAATGAACAAGATTTATGCTGTAGAAACAGTGTTTTCATGCAGTAGACTGTTCCAATGGAAAAGCCGTACCTACATATATCTGTTTATTCTGTTGTTTCACCTTCTACTTGCAATCAGCCAATGTTTGAGATTTGCTTAACTGTTTCTATTAGGTGGTAAAGCTTGTGATATGAATCAGGTATTTCTTTGCTACAACCCATTTTATACACAAATATATCGTTCTTCTTCCCAGAGTACAAGAGGAACAGACAAGAAACAGTTCATCTGGACGTGCTTCTTAGCTTGCCTTTTCAAACACCAATCTGCCCATAAGAAGCTTAATTTTAGCTTCTTTTAAGGGGTAATGCTATTCAGAGTTCTGCCTCTCCTGCTGCAGCTCTCACCTTTCTGCTTCCGGAGCAAACACCCACAGCTGTGTTACACCCACTGCCTTTGCTCTGCATTACCAAATAATAGTAATCCCACTCCTCTCACCAAAAAAATCACCACCTTAGTATTTCATATTTCTAGTCATTTTCTGCTTTGGACACAGATTTTTATTTTTTTTTCATGGTTTGCTTTCATACAGTAGTTTAACTGCATTTCTTTGTCAGTTGGAAATAGGAGAATGAGTGTGCCAAATAGCATGCCTGTGTTTGCTAAAATCATCTTGCTGGAAGCCATTCCCTTTAGTGCCACAGACCTGTTCATTGTCCAAGTGAAATATGGAAGAGAGGTCTCTTTTGGAACATGTCTCTGATTCATACCCACTTAACTAACAGTGCAAAGTTGTTTCTTAGCCCAAATATTCTCTTAGTCATGACACTCTGCCTTGAATCATGTTTTATCTTCTCATGATGCCTATACCAAAGTAAGTCTAAAAAACCCAAATATTTTTTAAGGTACACAATCCAGGAAATGTTATCATTGCTTGTAGGAAATTTTAACAAGAAAAGCCAGTTGGCAAGGGCAGACCTACAAATTAAGCAGCACAATAGCAGCCTTTTCCAGAAAGCTTAAAGAAGCTTAAAGAGCTTCCATGAGGACACTGACTGTCATGAGAAGCAGAATAGTTATTGTCTAATATGCAACATCACAATAATAGGTGATGTTGACTTGTAACTATGAGGGGTTTGGGAAGTCAGATACTCTAGTGCAGGAGAGCGTACCCCTCTGGGGTAGGATGGAGAAGCTAATAACCAGGTTTAAAGCTAGCCGATATGCTGAAGCAAAAAAAACCAATAACAACAGCAAAAAGGAGCTTGTTTGAAAATAACCTAATGTCTTCTCTTGTCTTTTGTATTTGTCCCCACAATTACAGACATCATATTATTTACTCCTTATATTAATAGAATGAAGTAAAATTAACTTTTTTAACTTAAATGTTGTGTTAAAGAGGGGTAGGTGCATTTGGAGGATGCATACATTTCCAAGAATATGTGCAACACTCCTGCAAGAACTGAATTGTGGTTTTGCAGAATAAAAAAAAAAAATGCCAAAATGTTTCTGTTCAAGTTACCCAAACACCTGCTGGCAAGCACTGGAAAAAGTAGGGAAGGACAATATTTTAGTGACTACAATGTTTCCAGCTTCTTTGAGAAACTGCCTAGGATGAAGCAGAATGAAGCTTTCTCTCAACAGCTTAACTAAAAAAAAAAAAAAAAAGGAGAAAAAACAGGAAGGAGATCTCCTATATCCCCCTTTAGCATGAATGTCACTCCTATGCACTGACTGAAACCACAACCAACATGTGGAGTCTTCTTCTGGAAATCAGTCTAGTCTGCAGAGAAGGAGAAAACGTACGGGAGGTGCAGAGACAGATGGGTCTGCTAGGGGGAAGCACTCTTCTGAGTAATGGGGACAAGTGAACCAAATTTTAAAAAAATAACCATTTCAGCAACTCTTCAAACCACTAGATGAAATATAAAATGAAATCACATACCACCTATCACAGAGAAAGGAGCAGATGAGATCTCATTAAACCATGATTTGATATTATGCAAAGTTGCCTTTTCTACACTTCCACCTAGACTTTGTTAAACTCTGCATTAGCTCTGAGTGAGAGACCCAACTAGGCTGCACTGAGAAGGACAGTATTTTCTAGCGGGCAGTAGCGCTAAGAATTACTCCTCCATCAGAAAAGGGCAGCTCAAAAGCCACAGCAATCTCTTACTATCAGTGCTTTTAATAGAAGTCCTCATTCCAGCTCTTCAGATCAGATGGCCTTGAACACTTACCCTGTGTTGGAGTGTTGGGATCTATCTACAGATTTGCAGAGAGGACAAAGAGTCCTGTAGGTCCCTGTGTGCTCTCACACCGCACTGCTCCAGCACTTGGGCAGCTAGGCAGCTTTCAGATTCAAACTTGACTAGCAATAATTAAACCTGTTCCTTTTCTGCCCTCTGAAAGTTGTTCAGAGACAATGCTGCTTCTGTGCTGCATTGGCAATATAGAACCTGGTTTGCTAGCCGACAGTAATGTAGAATCCAGGACAAGGCACAGAGTGGTAACACTACCATTAGTATTAGATGAATAGTCAAAACTGCTTTTGCCCTGGCAAGATGCCACATATATCTTAATATTTCATAAGACTGCCATTTATAGTGCTAGCATTGTTTCTTCTCATATTTTAACTATCTTTTTTTTTTCTCCCCAACTACAAAGGGATGTCATATACATGAATAATTTTCAAGTTTGACCAACTGTCTGAGATCTGGCACTTCTGAGCACTCTTCACCAGTGTTAGTGACAGTACGAGCTAACTAAACTTTTGGGATAACACCCTATTCAGCTTGTTATAATTAGGTTCATGCTACACAGAATCAGCTGGTTAAACTTTATTAAAAACAACTAAATAAATCTGTGCATCTCAGCATCGGTAAGATATTCTTTGTGAAAACCTACCCTAAGTAGGTTACTTAAAGAGCTTCCATGAGGACACTGACTGTCATGAGAAGCAGAATAGTTATTGTCTAATATGCAACATCCTTCAACTGAATAGAGCCTTTTTAAATGGTTGGAAAAATTTTATTAGCAAGAGAGAATATTTCATTCTAGCAGAGAGAGAGACAATGATCCTAAATCATAAAACAATAAATATTGTTTCTCCCTTATGAAGATGTATAGCACTATTTTGAAGAGAATACATGGGAAAATTCCCACAAAATATTTGGATAAAATATTTGCATGAAATACAAGCAATGTTATGTAAATACTGATAATGATTAAATGCCTAATTAATTATTATTATTTGCATTACATCCATATTTGAACACTCTAATTAAGACATGATTCTACTGAGTTCAATGCTGTACAAATATGTCAGGGGAGAAGCTCCATTTCCACAGGAAGTCTGCAATCCAAATAGAAATGCAAAGTAGAAAGGAATTCAGAAAGTGACTAACTCACCTGCACAAAGTAAGTCATTAGAATGGTGGGAAAAAGAATCCCAAAAACATCCCAACAGTCTTAGTGATATTAAACCACATTGCCTCTATTCAAATCATGAAACATCCAAGGCTGTATGGCTTTGTTTACCGACAAACACATCCTACTTATCCTTCTTTTTCAAGTCCCTGTCACTATATCCAGGTCAAATGGACTACTTGAACATAACCAGTGATTCTGAAAAGTTATGATATTCTTCTCATATATGATAACATAAACTGGAAGTTTATCCTTCCCATACTATATATTTTATATGGGAAAATACAGTTTGTACATACATAAACCAAAATCAAACCCTAATTGGACAAGTCAAGCATCCAAGAAGTCACTTAAAAAACCAAGGGATCAAAAGGCAAAAGATACCTCAAGCTAAATAGAACTATCCTGTGCTGATGTCTGAAGGAGGAAAAAAGACTGTTTTCACTAAACAAAGTTCCCAGATGCAAGGAGCAGTTGATCCTGCCACAGAGGTGGTCTCATGTTTAGAACAAAGAGCAGGACTGGTCAGCCTGGTAAGCTGAAACACTTTAGCCCTAGAATAATACAATAGTATAAGTTGGATTATCCAAAATTTCTCTGAAATTCTATGTCCTTTTTTTATGGTGCAACCAGAAAGCAGCTTTCAGGTTAAGGAACGTTGCATTGGCTCAGTAGTACATGCTGATGCCTGCTGCAGCATCCTGCTGACCCCAAAGGACTTGCTGGTCCTACAGCTTGCAAATAACTGGCACATAGCAGCAGCAGCCTGCAGCCAGAGCAGAGCACATTACAATAACCTGGCAGCATTTCTACGCATTTCTCTGCTTTTTAATGGACAAAGACAGATATTTTTGCTGCAAAGAATACAGAAATCTTGCTAGACACTCTGAGGGAGGAAGATCCACTGGAATAATGGGATGAAAAAAAAGAAACTTGTGTAATTGCATTTTCTCTGGAGCATTTTTTCAATTTCAGTGAAAGAGTAGAAAGAAATTTTATTTAAATACTTCTGGTCAAATACAGAAAGTTGCTACTCACCATGGGGAATGAGGCTTCCCGGCCTCAGTACAAGGTGGTTTTCCTTCCAGCTGAAACAGTCATCACTTTTAGCGTTGATAATGGTTTTCAAACAATCTTATAAGGAATATCGATTTCTACTCACTCCTTTATTCACATTGGTTTAGATTTACACCTGATTGCAGGATTCATGATCCAGACTCTGCAACTGTATTTAGAGATATTTTAAATATACAAAAGAACCTCCCAAGAAACAGCACATCTTTCTTCCATTTTCTCCCCTCTTGCTGAAACACACTTGGCTCACTCCAGAAATCTTTTAACAGAAATATCATGTAATAACTTGTAATCAATCCCAACACCAGTTTTACTGCACAGTTACAGACAAGTTTTACTCAAGATCAGATCAAGGACAAGAAAAAAGTAATTTTCTGTCACTCTTGCTATCCATCCACGTGTCTTCCCCAGTAAAAAGCTAATGAGTTAATCTGGCTGCCAGGACAATTTACAGAAGTTTTTCTGAATTACTTATCTGCAAGGAGCCTCAGATGGCTTTCCCATCAAAGGCGGGACACCGAAGTGAAGAAGCAGTATGAACTTACCTCTTCCCACCACAGCATACCAAATGCAGAAGGAAGTAAGGAAGAACAAGATCTGTACAAGGTCACAACAGCTGGGACTGGAAACGGCATCAAACCCTGCAGAAAGGGTCAAAGGTGTGCCCGAAACATTGAAGAAGATCAAACACCTGTTTCTCGCTGTTTTATCTTCTGATGTTCAAATCACTACAGTGGTATCTTGAGCATAAACAGTAGGACTTTGCTATTTTAGCAGGGAAATAGCTGGACTGCAGGTCCAGGTACTACTGAAATTTTCTGTGCAGAGATACTCCCACTCATGGTGTTACTGTGAGTGTTTCCATGATTCCCAGTCTCTGCTGGGATCTCTGAGGTTCCTTCTTGTTGTCCCTGGTAAGGGAACATTTTCCTGCTTATTTGTGATCCCAGCTAGCCATGGAAACTTCCTACAACATCCCAGAAAGCCTGAGGGGACAACACCAGAAAGATGAAGCACTGACTACCGCTTGCATGTCATAATTCAAACAGCTTGCAAACATTTTGATGGTCCCATGGACTTTATGCCAATTAATGACACCAGAAGCAGGGAAACTCTCCACTGAATCTATGGAGGTCTACCTGAAATAAATACATTAGCTGTGGTCAATGTGACAATCTGGGTAGGAGCAGCTGAACAATCAGCAGCCCTCCCTGACTGGTTTCATCATGCATTTATATAACTCTGCAAGGATAAATACCTTAGCAGCTTTTCTGGTAAGGGACAATTACCAATTCAGCAACACCAACTGTATAATGGGGAACTGAATCAACAGACCTGACAAGGGCTTAGTTCCCCCACACTACCTGGATTATGGTGACTATGGAGAGAGTGGCACATAACCTATTCATGAAGGTGGGCAGTAGACTCAGTAAGTCTTGCTGCCTGATTTCCATCCCTCAAACACCACCAGTCCCTTGAAATTTTGTACCTGTACCAGATGGAATTGTTTCTGACATATATATTATTTAGATTATATAAATTAAAAAACAAACATTATCTAGTACATCATCTAAATTTCAATGCTCTATGTTAACCAAAACTTAATTAATCAAAAACACTCCACAAAAAGCCACATAGCAAGAACAGGCACTTTAAGTATGTTTTTAGGCAATTTGTCTTCTTTATCACAACCTGGGATTTTGCAAGCATTATTTCATCTTTATTGTGCCTGAAGTTTTCATTCTCCATGATGGTTTGATCCTTTTTGCCAAGCCTCTTCAGCTGCAGAAAGCTTTGGTTTGTGTTCCAGTTCTGCTGCTGCAGCCCGTCTGCCACTTCTAATCCTCATTTTCATTCTTGCCAGTTAGTCATCTGATCTCTTTGATCCTTTGTATCAAGTCTTGAACACTCTTTTCACTCAGATTAGAATCCAGTGTCAAGAAGTAGTGTTTTCTTTTCCCCATGGTTTGGCAGCCTCTTGTTTAAGCTTGATTATTTCTTCGAAAATTTTCAATTGCTTCGCTTGATTTTTCTGTCATTTCAGACTGTGTTAGACCTGCAGCATTTATGACAATGGTTATCAGCCTCTGCTGGTACAATTGTAACTGATGAACAAATTCCATGTCTTCTTTTCAAGTTCCTAAATGTTGTTTAGGTGTACAGTACTGGGAGAGCAGTAAATTACCCAGCTGTAACAGGCACTCCTTGGACTCTCACAGCCTTGTAGGTGCATAGGATTATGAGGTCTTTCCAGGACTCACATTCACTGTGGTGAGTGATACACTCTGAGGATCTCCATCGTTGCATGGAAAGTTCCTGAAAACCCTTCAGAACTTATGGTGTTGTGGGTGGGTGTCCAGGCTGGCTGGAGCAGCTCAAAACACTACCACAGGATAAATGATAACTCCATTTGTGTGCCAGGGTAGATTCTACTACAGATGACTGTCAAACGCAATTCCTCCAGCTCATGCACAGGAAGATGGTGCTTGACTTTGGCATAGACATCTATGGCTAAAGATGCTGGCAAACAGTAGGATCACTTCCTTGGCATGTAATAATGGTCATGAATTCTTAGTAGACAGAATGGTCATCTTCAGTATTGCTCTAGGGTGATACAACAGGAAGGTTTCTATACACAAAGAGGAAGATTTTTCAGTTGAAATCAATGAAAGCAATTAGTTATGTGGGGCTGGAGAGGTGTGGTCTTATGAAGTGATTCAAGTGCTACAAACATCAGTGCTAACTGCTAATTCCTTGTTGAGAACACTGTTGGACAACATGTTCAATCCTCTATTTAGATGCACCACTGTTCCTTAATTGATTTATCAGTATGGACTGTGATGTCAGGATTAGTACAAAGGTTCCTTTTGCATACATCACCTAGCAGTGTATCCTGCTTCTCCATGCAAGGGGCAAGAGAGGACATTGAGTCTTTAGCTTCAGAGCAATATACTGGTCTTAGTCTTCTTTTTGAAGAACCTCTAGGAGATTTTTGGAATCAAGTTTGTTTTTTACCAGAGGCTACCTCATGGAGACTTCAGTGTCATGAGCTTGGGAATTCATCTAACAACAGCACAGAAGTTGTTAGAACTTCATGAGATGACTAGAGCTAAGGTGTTAAGCCAAGAATACTCAAACTTTTGCATTTACAGAGAGGGGCAAACATGCTGAACACCTCTCTGGGGTCTGAGTTTCTCTAAGTAGAACAGGCTACATCTGTATATTAATCCCAAAGGTTCAGAATCTGGCATTGAAGACATGGTTTCAAAACACTATCGCACAAGGCTGCCAGATACAGCCTTTAAAAAAATATTCATTTCAAAGAAGGAAAGAAAAAAAGCTCTTCACACCTTTGAAAAAGGTTTTACAGGTTTTAAGGTTTGCAGAAAGAATGAGCTGAGCAGTCATTGGGTTGTANGATTTTGCAAGCATTATTTCATCTTTATTGTGCCTGAAGTTTTCATTCTCCATGATGGTTTGATCCTTTTTGCCAAGCCTCTTCAGCTGCAGAAAGCTTTGGTTTGTGTTCCAGTTCTGCTGCTGCAGCCCGTCTGCCACTTCTAATCCTCATTTTCATTCTTGCCAGTTAGTCATCTGATCTCTTTGATCCTTTGTATCAAGTCTTGAACACTCTTTTCACTCAGATTAGAATCCAGTGTCAAGAAGTAGTGTTTTCTTTTCCCCATGGTTTGGCAGCCTCTTGTTTAAGCTTGATTATTTCTTCGAAAATTTTCAATTGCTTCGCTTGATTTTTCTGTCATTTCAGACTGTGTTAGACCTGCAGCATTTATGACAATGGTTATCAGCCTCTGCTGGTACAATTGTAACTGATGAACAAATTCCATGTCTTCTTTTCAAGTTCCTAAATGTTGTTTAGGTGTACAGTACTGGGAGAGCAGTAAATTACCCAGCTGTAACAGGCACTCCTTGGACTCTCACAGCCTTGTAGGTGCATAGGATTATGAGGTCTTTCCAGGACTCACATTCACTGTGGTGAGTGATACACTCTGAGGATCTCCATCGTTGCATGGAAAGTTCCTGAAAACCCTTCAGAACTTATGGTGTTGTGGGTGGGTGTCCAGGCTGGCTGGAGCAGCTCAAAACACTACCACAGGATAAATGATAACTCCATTTGTGTGCCAGGGTAGATTCTACTACAGATGACTGTCAAACGCAATTCCTCCAGCTCATGCACAGGAAGATGGTGCTTGACTTTGGCATAGACATCTATGGCTAAAGATGCTGGCAAACAGTAGGATCACTTCCTTGGCATGTAATAATGGTCATGAATTCTTAGTAGACAGAATGGTCATCTTCAGTATTGCTCTAGGGTGATACAACAGGAAGGTTTCTATACACAAAGAGGAAGATTTTTCAGTTGAAATCAATGAAAGCAATTAGTTATGTGGGGCTGGAGAGGTGTGGTCTTATGAAGTGATTCAAGTGCTACAAACATCAGTGCTAACTGCTAATTCCTTGTTGAGAACACTGTTGGACAACATGTTCAATCCTCTATTTAGATGCACCACTGTTCCTTAATTGATTTATCAGTATGGACTGTGATGTCAGGATTAGTACAAAGGTTCCTTTTGCATACATCACCTAGCAGTGTATCCTGCTTCTCCATGCAAGGGGCAAGAGAGGACATTGAGTCTTTAGCTTCAGAGCAATATACTGGTCTTAGTCTTCTTTTTGAAGAACCTCTAGGAGATTTTTGGAATCAAGTTTGTTTTTTACCAGAGGCTACCTCATGGAGACTTCAGTGTCATGAGCTTGGGAATTCATCTAACAACAGCACAGAAGTTGTTAGAACTTCATGAGATGACTAGAGCTAAGGTGTTAAGCCAAGAATACTCAAACTTTTGCATTTACAGAGAGGGGCAAACATGCTGAACACCTCTCTGGGGTCTGAGTTTCTCTAAGTAGAACAGGCTACATCTGTATATTAATCCCAAAGGTTCAGAATCTGGCATTGAAGACATGGTTTCAAAACACTATCGCACAAGGCTGCCAGATACAGCCTTTAAAAAAATATTCATTTCAAAGAAGGAAAGAAAAAAAGCTCTTCACACCTTTGAAAAAGGTTTTACAGGTTTTAAGGTTTGCAGAAAGAATGAGCTGAGCAGCCATTGGGTTGTATCTGAAGAGTGCTGGGGAAAAGCCATTATTTCTGTGTTCTTTATAGCCTTACATGGAGGCATGAAAGTCAGAGTTTATATAAATGTTCTAGAAAAACCCTGCTATTCGAAAGTCTGATTTCTCATATGCAAAGCATACATGTACTTTTGGATTCCCATTGATAAGTACTCAAAGAAGAAAATACATTCCTTAAAAGAGAAAATAAAGTCAAAAAAACCCTTCATGCCTGACAACCTGAAATGATGTTATGAAGCCATGAATATGGTGATTTAAAATATTGTTAACAAATTTTAAGGACTAAAATGCTAAATAGTTTCTTTAAGCCCAGCTAATGAAGAAGTTAAAGGCCAAGAGTTCATTGCAGGAGTCCGAGTAGACTTTTTCTCCAGGAGTGTTAGTCACCTGTTGGTTCTGTAAGTCCCATTTGTCCAATAAATTCCAGTGCAACTTTTCCAGACTCTCCTTGTCCCATACATCTGGGAAAGACTGGAGCATTGGTACTGATTCCATAGCCTCTTTGCTCTGATGTTCTGACCAGCAATGTAACTAAGGACTGATTTTTTACAGTTTTCACAGCACGCTCACAACACTGCAGATATAAATCCTGAGTGGGAAGGAGATGTTGTGTGAAGTTTTCTTAGTCATTTATTACCCTAAGGAGAGATGATTTTTTTTCTCTTGTTCTTTTCTGTCAGGCATTGACTGCTATCCTGGGTCCCTATGACTGTAGGTTTTTCCTAAGCCTCTTTCTCTTACAGATATATTTCATGCATTTCTTACCTGTATAGAACTACTGAGCCCCATTGTTGCCATGGTTTCCTTAAAAGTTTCCATGTCTGTCCCCTCCTGTTTTCCACGATACACAATTCAAAACTTTTGTCAGGATCTTAACTACTGACATAAATCCACCTAAGTTAACCAGAGGCATGTACCTTGAACACCACAATATTTGTGTTTTGTATTTTTGGCTTAGCAATTTGTTAAGATTTAACAGAAAGCAATTTTCTGTCTCCTAAACCTTTACATCATTACAATTCATAAATGGCATGCAATAAGAAAGAAACATTAAAAATGTAAAGCCTATAAATGTAAAAGCCAACTTCACCCAATTCTTAAAATACAGGTTTTCAAACAGCTTGTCTAACCATGGTCTTCCCAGTCCCAATGCTATCTTTACCTACTCTGGGATCTTCATGCTGCTTAACAAAGAAGGGAAAACATTTTTCCCCAGTGATAATTTGTGCCAAAAAAATGCATGCCTCTTAAGGAGAGTCAAAGATGAGGCTAAACAGGAAAGAAGGGGTGGAAATTTTGTGTTCCTTTTCTTCCATCTGCTCACACTACATTCAGGTTCCAAGTCTGGTGGCTACTGGACCAGCAGGATAGCTGCATTTGCTTGAGTTTCACAGATAGTTATGTATACACAGAAGAAAAATAGTTATTAATAGTTATTAATTCTTAAAATAAACAAATTACCAAAACCCAAACAAACCCATGAAAAACAAACACTCATGATTTATTTGACTCGTTACATATCCAGAAGTTCCTTCTAATGAGTTGTGAAGAGAAAGAATATGAAATACTAGCATTTCAGTAGTAACATTCTGGGCAGGACATTGCACCCATAGATAACAACATCTCCTTTAACAACGACTACAAGAAATTTATATTTCTTTCTTTCATTACACTTGTTAAAGCTAGAATTCCTGCACGAGCAATATCGACAGGGGGGTACGTGCAGGGGTGCTGCCCCAACGCACACACCTCACACCGCTGACTGTGTGTGCCTATTGTGTTCCTCTTTACATTTCCGACTCATGAACCACTAGCAGTTTAGCCGCACGGTTAGGCATTTTCAGCCTCATCCACCCCCCTGCCAAATCACTTCTCCTCCGTATTGACAAGTATCCCATAATTTTTCTTTTTTTTTTTTTTTTTTTTTTTGTTGCCCTCCCCCCCCCTACCCCCGGAGC
>VXAU01005106.1:237-17326 GCA_013399695.1 Formicarius rufipectus | reverse complement strand
GCCCCGGGGAGCTGGGGGGCAACGGGGAGCCCCGAGAAGTCCCGCGGCCCCGGCCCCGCCAGCAGCACCATCGGCTCCTGCGGTGTCAAGCAACCTGCGGAGAGAAACGAATAGGAATGTGTCTAAAGGTGACACGACAGAGCCTCGCTGGATGTGCCAGGGCTAAGGCAGGAGAAAAGTCCAAATTTGTGGATTTTTTTTGATGTGGGTGTTTTTTTTCGTGGTTTTGTTTGTTTGTTTATTCGTTTGTTAGGGTTTTTTATTGCTGTTGGGTTTTTGTTTTGTTTTGGGTTGGGTTTTTTGTTGTTTATTGGTTGGTTTGCGTTTTGGGTTTTTTGGGGGGTTGGTGTGGGGTTTTTTTGTTTTATTGTTTTGGTTTGAATTTGGGGTTGGGTTTTTTTATTATTATTTATTTTGGTTTGGGGGTTTTTTGTGTGTTGGTTAGTTTTGGTTTGTTTGGAGTTTTTTTCCAGAGGAAAGTGTAATTCCGGGGACATTTAGTGGCAAAATACCGGTTTTCTTAACAGAGCAGTTATTCCATCCTCGGGAGGTGTGAATGGAAAACGCCGGGGGCGGGGGCCTCACGGTCTTCCCAAGAGAAAATACGGGGCACAAGGAGAGCCGAGCAGTTTCTGTGCTGTGAGCACGGAGGCTTACAGCTTCCAAGTCTCAAATAGCTACTGAAATAACTGGTTGAGGAGCATATTTGAATGCCCATGTAATCATTTGCACTCTTGAAAAACATTCAGTGAAAGATTCTTATCAGAAACTGGCGCTAAAGTGAAGTATTTTGGGGCTGACCATCCAATCACTTTAATCAGAGGGGTGCTGAATTCCTATTCCTTTTATGCCTGAATGTTCAAGTTTTCTGCAGCAAAGAGATGATACTCTCTCTATCCAACAGACTACAATTATGACGTTATTTTATATCCACATACTTTTTACCTCCTTTTTTTTTATTTTCTTCTTCCACTATAGTTTTCTTCTGTGGCAATTAAAAAAAAAAAAAAAAGCCAAACCAAAACAAACAAGAAAAACCCACAAAAAACAAACAAACAAACAAACAAAAAAAAAGGCAAGCAAAGCAAGCAAACAAATCAAAAAAGCCCACAAACATCACAATATTTACCATATGACTTCGGCAAGTCAGAATCTATGGTAACTTGCAGCTCTCTCCTTCAGAACTGCTACTTGTGAATTTATTTTTTTTTTATCACAACAGAAATTGGTATATGCTATTGTAGAAGAATAAATGTCAATAGCTGTATAAGAATATGAATTCATTCAATCTCAGGTTAGGACTTTGCTTTGTCAGACAGTATTTTATAATATGTCAGGTTTTGCATTTCTGTTTTTTTGTTGTTTAAACTGACAAACAACAAGCTACCTTTTCTTTTTATCCTCCACCACTAAAAAGTTAGCAGTTTCCTACAACATCAATTGGAGCACAATAAAAAGAGTAAAAACTCCGAGTGAAAAATGCTTGGAAAAAATCTTGAAAAATCATACCTACTCTTGTTTGTAATGTGTGAAATTATTACAAGTATGTTCACTATGAGGACTATTGATAGATGACTCACAATTTAGCTAAATTCAATGAACCACATACTGTGCCCATCTCAGTAGGTGACTCATGCATTTTGTATTTCAAGTATCAAATGTTTGCCAAAAACAGTATTTAAAAAAGTAGGAAAATTGTTCAAAAGGGCTTGTGAATAGGTTGGGACTACCCACAGGCAGCTCTTACTTGTGTTCTGACCACTTACGTAGGATTTCATGGCACCACTGTAGTATTCTGCTAGAAGGAGTGCTTAGCCACAGCAGCTCCACCTTATGCACTTCATGTTTTTTTTCTCACATATATTGTACCTTCTTTAAATACACACACATTAGAATTTAATGTGATACTTTAAAACAGTTGTGTTTTAAAAAGAAAAGCCTGCAGAGTAAACATTTTTGCTATAGTCACTGCTCCTTAATTTTATACACATTCCTTAATTTTCCTAGCACCATGCTTTGCTATTCTAAAATTAAATGTTAAAAAAAAAAAAAGAAAGGAAAATAGCATTCACAAAAGAATAATTTAGTTGATCCCTGAGTACTGTATAATAGTATTTTAAATCAAATAACTCAGTGTAAACCTGGCAGAATTGGGCCCACAAGAAGGAATAAGCTTCACTTCTCCTGGTATTGACACCTTTTCACAGTTTCAATAGCCTTTAGGGTAACAAAGGAGGCCACTACATGCTGGTGACTCAATAGGTTAGCTTAGAGTTTAGGCAGTTTTCCAAACTCGTTCATACAGACCTCAGAGTGCATCTGGATCCTATTTTTAACTTTGAGCAAGGGTTATCTGATCCCAGAATATCATCCATTGCATACACACTATCTATATATCACAAACTCTCCTGTGAAGACAGATAATCATACACCTTCATGGCACATGATGAGAGAGGACCATTTTTTGTCACCATGACCTGTGAATTCTACCTATTTATAGAAAGTGTGACTATTTTCTGGGTGCCTTAGAACAGGTCAAATATTTGGTGAAGTCTTTTTATGTTTGGTCTCTTCTTTAATTGGTAACAAACAGTGTAATTTCACTACTGACCATAATCTTCTTTGCCAACATTCCTCTGGACCTTTCCCTGATGAGCTGGGTCTTTTATTGAGTCCTTTCTGATCCCTAGAAGAAGCCAGTACAGTGTCATCTAAAAAGGAATGAACTTAAAGTTCTTAGAATCATAGGATGATTTCAGTTGGAAGAGCCCTTAAAGATCAAGTTCCAACAACCCTGCCATGAGCAGGGACACCTTCCACTAGCACAGGTTGCTCAGGGCCCCATACAACCTGACCTTGAACACTTTCAGGCATGAGGCATCCAACCTGGCCTTGAACACTTCCAGCGATGAGGCAACGCCAGCTTCTCTGAGCAACCTGTTCTAGTGTGTCACAACTCTCACAGTAAATAATTTTTTCCTAATATCTAATCTATACCTACCCTCTTTCAACTTAAAGCCATTATCCCCTTGTCCAATCACTACATGCCTTTGTAAAAAGTCTCTCTCCAACCTTCTGGGAGAGGTACTGGGAAATTACCAAAACTGATCTCTTTGTATTGATAATGAGTGCAAGTAATGATTCTTGAAGGAAATGTTAATTTTAAGCAAAGTATTTATACTTTGCTGGTAATATAAACTTGTCCAATTGTTCTACATTGGGAGTGAATGCATACACAATATGGAAAAATCTCAAATAGCATTCAGATTGTATTTTCTAATACTCTAAGGCATTTCTGCACTTGAGAAATCATGTTAATTGTTAAATGATGACAGCTGTAACATTAACATTTTTAACAAGGGGCCAGATTATTGCTTTACTATCCATGCATCATGCTATAAATGCTTTTTAACATCAGAGACTCAATATTTATCAAGAGAATTTGATTTAATAATAACCAGTATAACAGTACTCCACAGTTTCCATTAGTTTGATTGAATGTTATATCTGTCTAAGCAAACCAAGCATTAGGCGCTTCAGCGAAAGTCACTTGTCATAGAGAAAAATATAATGAATATTTCATTAGTAGATGAATACCCATCAAAACTTTACTTGAAATGCTTGAAAGCACCTACTGAATGCTTGCCAGTTATTTCATAAAACAGAGATGGTAGTAGTGCTGGTATTGAAACAGGAAAAAATCTATTAGATCATTTAACATACTAAAACAATTATAGTATAATTATAAGGAACATAATTATATGTTCTTGATGTCTTTAATGGTGAAAGCCTCACTAATTAACATTAGAAATTCAATCAAAACAAATTATGCTTTAAAATTTAAGGATGAACTTAAAGAGAAAGATCGCATTTCTGAAGTCAAACAAATATAACTTTGAATTCCACCTGATAGCAGGCAAACTCTTGATATGCTTGCTTGCTGTCTCTCTCTCTTTCCATCTCCTAAATTTTACTTAGTGAGTTTCGAAATACATCTAGAGAGATAGATAGATAGATAGATAGATAGATAGATAGATAGATAGATAGATAGATAGATAGATAGATAGACAGACAGACAGACAGACAGACAGACAGACAGACAGATAGATAGATAGATAGATAGATAGATAGATAGATAGATAGATAGATAGATAGATAGATAGATAGATAGATAGATAGATAGATAGATAGATAGATGATAGATGGATGATAATGTATATATATACTCAAATTACTTACCCTTATTTAAAGTTATAATGTCAATTTTGCCTGAAAGAAAACCCAAGGGACTCTTGTAGCCTTTAGTTTAAACTTTAAAAGAAGGAATTCATACTGTTCCTACTGTATTGTGTGTTTTCTGCATACCTCTGCATTGTGCATAAATTTAGGGTAAGATTTATGTCTCCAGCTCTACCTTTGGTTTATATTTTACTGCTCTCTATTACTTCTCACCTCTCAGGACCACGGGATTGTTTATAAAACATAAAACCCCACACTTTTGGGGGAAAACATTCCATTCATTTATAAAGTCTAGATATGTCATGCCATGAAGATAACAAAAAAGATCTGCTCAGTGATTGTCCTATACATACTGTTCTTTTTAGAAAACATCTGTTTTGCAGAACTGGAATTAGCCTAATTGCTTCAATCCTGTTGTCATTCCATGTTTTCCACGGCAAGAGATTTCTCTGAGGCTCCAGCTGGTTCCAGTCAAAATATACAGGTTCTTTGTTTTGTTCTTTTGCAAACAAACATTGTGTTTCATATCAAATATGCATCAATGCATCTGTTTAAGTTGCTATTGTGCTTCTCAGGAAATATGGAGCAGTTGCTTGTAGCCTCTGCATCCCTTCCCACAGTGGACTTCCTATCATTGGGTTGCATTTCACAAGATGTCCAGAGAAGCCCAGCTCTGCAAGTACCACAACCAATCAAAGTAAACAGAGCAAGAGCATTTGAAAACTTTGCAAATATCGAGAGTAATAATGAAACAAACATTATTTATTTATTTTAATGTTAGTCTTAGATAGAAAACCAAATTTCAAAGTACCTGAATTTCTTGTGGACTGGAATTTCCCCATGTTTGGCTAGCTGTCTTCCTCTTTCCTGTTATTCCTACTCTGCTAAGGTTGTTGGGGTTTTTTTGTTTGTTTATAATCTTATAAATTTAACAGAATACTTACAAGCAGTCACATTGTGGAGATCAAGAAGAAAAAGAGGTTCAGTTATAGACATTTTATTAAACAGATGAACGTCAGAAACCTAACCAACAAAACAAAAACAAAATTCTCCATAAAACCTGCAGCATTCAAAAAGTATTCAAAAACTTAATATTATATTTTATTTCTACTGGGACTGGACTCTAGCAAAAATACTTCAGATGCGACCCTCTGTCTGCTACTGAAAAACTTCAAAATGGCATCATCATAAGAAAAATGAGAACCTGTGAAAACTCTGTTTCTCTGTTTTTAAAAACAAAGTATCATACAGAGAGTAAGTACTGCATGTACACCACTGTCTGTATTTTTGCTTTCCACTCATTTTCTAAAATTCACCAAAACACAATTGCTATCAGAGTAAGATTTTGGCCATTTCACTGCTCTTTTAAGCAGATACACACATTCAAAGGTCTGACCATGAATAATGCTGAGCACTGGGGGCACCAGCCCGTTCCCTAAACCTGGGGGACCAGTGCTAATTGAGAGACCTTCAGATAGCCCAGGCATCCCAGGTCAGGCAGGGCAGTGTTGGCACCTTCTGGCAGAGTTGGACCCTCAGCATCTCTTCTAGGATATGACTCTTCAAGAAACTGATCCTCACCATGTCTCTCCAGATCTGCCAAGCTCTAGTCAAAGACAGCACCAGTGATTAGTTTAACTTCATGTTCTTGGTTGGCTTGGCGTTTTGGAGTGCAAACTCCAACACAAAGTAAGACATAAATAAGTGATTGAACATGATTACATGTTATTTCAGGTTAGTCTTCAAAAATATCTTGGTATTAGGACTACGAGCTTCCAAGTCTTTATTGATCAATAGAAAAACTATTACTGTAGAGTTAAATATATTCCTGGAAATACTGGACTTTATGAGAGCACGTCACTTGCAGCAGTGATCAGTGCCACTGAAAATGTGTAAATTTTTCACAGAATAATTGCATTGGAGTATTTGAATTCTAAGAAGAAAATTCAGACAACTCCTTGCATAATTTGATTAATCAACACCTCCTCAGTGAATAAAGAATCTCTCATGCTATTGGAGGTTAAATGGATTCAAGAGCTATGCTGGAGACTAACAGAAAAAATTGACTGAATAACACAGAAACAAACTTGACACATACCCTACATATAAGATTTCTTTTTACTTCAGGTTCTTTTCCATTCTTCCATTGAACCAAAGACGATTGGATGTCCTGATCCCCTTAAATATAGCAGGGTAATGATTTTGGTGTTATAGCATAAAACATCCTATGTGGATGTTGCCTATCCCTGGTGTGCCTGGTCTGGTTTAACCCCTTCAACAGACAATGTTTCCTGGTGCAGCTGGAGTTGCAATATGGAGAGAAACTGTATAGTTTTTCCATGATAACTTCCTACCTACACTTCCTTCTGAAGTGTAGGTCGAAGTTTTTAAAACAATTTTATTTGTATTTTATTTTCATGTGGGCATGTGAGCAATAAAGCAGGTCTCTGTTATTTGTAAATGTAAGTTGTAAATATATTAGTGTAAAACGTCAGAAGAAAGTTTGGGATTTTTTTGCTTCAGGGAGGCTCATAATAACACATTTTCCAATGCCTATCATCTTCTTTCCTCTTTGAAAGAACCATTAAAATACCTCTGTGGCACTGGCAAGTATTTTACTGATATATGGAATGGTAGCACACAATGATAAATTAATAAATAGTAATAAACACGTTACATCTATTTCACTTTGACAAAAAATTATTACAAAGCAGCTGATTATAATTAGAGAGGAGATGTAGAACGGCAAAATTCTAGTAGTATCAATTGTAGTGAATTAACTGGGATGTTCAGGCACAGTCTCAAGAAATGGATTGACCCTCGGAAGGAATATGAGTGCTGTGAAAACTTGCATTGCATTTCTTCAGCACACAGAAAAGCAATCTACCTGATTTTCCCCAGAATATAAGAGCAATCTATTGCCTGCTATGAGGGATGGGGAACCTTAGAAAACACAGAAACAGGAGGGGATGGGGGGGTGGAGGGGGAACAGAAAAATCATTGCTATACACCAGTACATTATCAGGAAATATGCTTATTTCTCATAAATTAATTTTCCAAAACACTTTTGGAAGAAAACATAGATAGCCCTCGTTGTTAATTTGCTTACTTGGCAAAGAAAGGGAAAAGTAGTAGAAAAGCCATTTTGGATGCTGCACAGGACTCAGACCGAGTTTCTCTTAGGTTTTGGGGGGGTGTTTTTTCCTAAATTTTATCTATTTCAGTCATTTAAAAGCCATTGTTAAACAGAAATTCCAACGTATGTACTAATAATGTCAATTTTTTCCTCTCTTTTACTCACAACCTGTTGCAGCATTATTTACAGTTGCTTCAATAACTCTTCTTAACATCTTTCTCCTGTAGATCACCAAATCCAGATGTCTTTGGCTGCACAACAATCAGTGGAAGGATTTCTGTGGGGATCTTTGGGAGATTTTCAAACTTACTGGTCTGAAAGAGCCCAACTTTTCAGACTTGAAGATATTAAGCCTTTTTTTTATTATTTCCACAGTTAACTGGGGTGCATGTGCAGTATACTTTTCTTTGATATTTTAAATCTGTAATTAATGGGTTGAGCAAACAAAGCATGAGGCTAGAAGGTGAATATCCTGACCGTAAGACCTAATATGTGAACACAAGTCCATTTTTATTTCACTCTTACAAATACAGCTGTACCTTTTCTTAGATAGAAGGATTTCAACATCATGAGAAAATATTCCACCACAGCATAATTAATCTTCTTTCACTTATTTTATTGAATCATCAGGAAAAAGAAAAAGTAAAGTCCCTCAGAATAAGCTTACTGCATTCATAAATTGCGAAATATTTGTGAAATATTTTTAATCAATATTAACCATTCATAAAAATTATTAATGGGACAAATAACAAGAACATAATTTGTTGTACAGGGAGAGTGATGACATAGAGTACTTACTTATCCTGTAATTGCTATTCAGCTCAGACATGAAAAGGATAGGCACACTAAACTAATTAAGACACCATGACACCCTGACCTTGTGACCAAGATCTTGGAAAATCGGTTGTTAAATATTCACAGTTGTTAATTCTCACAGTTTGAGTGTAAGATAACACCAGTGAAACGAGGGCGAAGTCAATACTGGAGTGCTGAAGTTAATGGCATAGAGACCTTCCAGTGTAACTATAATATTTTCATATGTATCCACTTATGAACTGTAACTAATAGTGCATTTTAAGACTCTGCAAGGAAGTGGAATAACAGAAGGAGGAAGCAAGTGGCTGTCCTCAAAACTTCCTTGCCCCAGAGACAAGCAAGAGAACAGAAGGAACAGCAGAGGGGATGCTCAAGAGGCATTTTGCTGTCCCAGAGGTGGTAAAAGAGTGAGCTACAGATAATATGAGAAGAGGCACAATATCAGTTATCCTTCAGGGAGTGCTCAGTAGGAAAGTACCAGCCTCCACAATGGTAAGTCCCCATCCTCAGTGGTTAAAACTGGCAGCTGCACTTAATTGTCATGCATCTACGTCCATGGAGGAAGTCTGACATTCATCTCATGAAACAGGCTGTGATTCATCTCTCCCTTGAGTGTTTTCCTGACACACAATATTGAACTGTGGCCCTCAAGAGAGAATAATAGCATGAGATCCGTGGGCAATGTGCTCCTAATGAAATCACTACTTTTTTCACTTCTTCCTCTGAACCCCAAAATCTCTGCTACATCTGAATGTTCAGCATTTGTTTTCACAGTTTCTTAAAGGAAAAGAGGTTTCAGGACAAGAATTACAGCTAAGTAATTTCTGATTTGCCTGCCTGGAGGACATTCCATTTCTCATCAGTAATGCAGACCTTACCTGTATCAATAACTAAAACCAAAGATGCTAAAATGGTAGGACTGCATTTACTGTGATATCCAGGTTTCAGCTGGGATAAAGTTAATTTTATTCCTCGTAGCTGGTACAGTGGTGAGTTTTTTTTGATTTAGTAGGAGAAGAATATTGATAGCACACTGATGTTTTGGCTGTTGCCAAGCAGTATATTTACACAAAGTCAAGGACTTCTCAGCTTCTCAGAAGACCCCAACAGTGAGTAGGCTGGGGCAACACAAGAAACTGAGAGAAGACACAGCCAGGACAGCTGACCCAAGCTGACCAAGGGATATTCCATATCATGTGGCATCAGGCCTGGTATATAAACCAAGGGGAAAGCTGACCAGGAGCCACTGCTCAGGAACTGGCTGGGCATCAGTTGGCAGGCTGTGAGCAGTTGCATTGTGCATCACTTGTTTTTTATGTTCTAAATCATTATTATCAAAGAATCACAGAATATGCTGAGTTGGAGGGGACCCACAAGAATCATCAAGTCCAACTCCTGGCACTGCACAGGACCATCCCCAAGACTGACACCATGTGCCTGAGAGTATCAACCAAATGCTGCTTGGACTCTGTCAGGCTTTGTACTGTGACCGCTGCCCTGAGGTGCCTGTTCCAGTGCCCAACCACCCTCTCGGTGAAGAACCTTTTTCTAATATCCAAACTAAATCTCCCCTGACACAACTTTAGGCCATTCCCTCAGGTCCTGCCACTGGTCACCGCAGAGAAGAGATCAGTGCCTGCCCCTCCGCTTCTCCTCATGAGAAAGTTGTAGACCACAATGAGGTCTCCTCTCAATCCCTTGTTCTCCAGGCTGAACAGATCAAGTGACCTCAGTTGCTCCTCACACAACTTCCTCTCAAGGCCCTTCACCATCTTTGTTGCCCTCCTTTGATTGTTCTCTAATAGCTTTATATCTTTCTTACATTGCAATGCCCAAAACTGCACACAGTATACCAGTTGAGGCCTCCCCAGTGCAGAGCAGAACAGGTAAATCCCCTCCCTTGACCAGCTGGTGATGCTTTGCCTGATGTCCCCCAGGACACGGTTGGCCCTCCTGGCTGCCAGGGCACTGCTGACTTAGAGTCAGCTTGCCATCAACCAAAACCCCCAAGACCCTTTTCCTGTCACTGCTTTACAGAATCTCATTCCCCAGTCTGTACAAACATCTGGGGTTGCCCCATCCCAGGTGCAGAATCCAACAGTTGTCCTTGTTGAACTTCATGTGTTGGCAACCGCTTATCTTTCTAATACATTCAAGTGAGTCAACAGCTCCTCCCAGTTTTGTGTCATCAGCAAACTTCTTAGTATCCCTTCCAGTCCTGCATCCAACTCATTTAAGAAGATGTTGAACAGCACAGGGCCCAGGATGGAGCCCTGTGACCCGCCAGTGACAGGTCACCAGTCTGATGTCACCCCATTCACTATTACCCTCTTGTGCTTGACCCATGAACCAATTGCTCACCCACCACATGGTGTGTTTATCCAGCTGGGCTGGACATTGTGTCCAGAAGGATCCTGTGAGAGGCAGTATCAAAAGTTTTACTGAAATCCAAAAATATTACATCAGCTGACTTCCCTTGATCAGCTGGGTAGGTTGTTTGTCATAGGAAGAAACCAGGTTTGATGAGCAGGACTTTTCTCTTCTTAGTTGTTTCTCACGTTGCATGCATTGGTGTAGAAACATTTCTGGTGTGGTACCTTGTAGTCAACACCTCATAAAGCAGATTGAGGAATCCCATTAGTGCTGGTTTTCTCAAGTTTTTGCACACCATCCCATTGCTCAGTCCTGGAGAGCCTGATTTTGTCCCTTTCCCCTTTCCAATCTAGTTTAAAGCTCTGTCAACAAGCTCCACGTGTTCCTACGCTAGAACTCTTTTTCACCTCTGAGAAAGGCTCATCCCATTGGGTATCAGTAGGCCAGGTGTTGAGATCATTCCATGGTCAAAAAAAAAACTAATTTTTTCCTGATTACACCAACCTCAGAGTCACTCATTGACCTGATGGATCTGCCTATTTCTATCAGTATTATTCCTTGTTAAAGGAAGAATATGAGAAATCACTACCTATGCTGCTACTCTCTGTACCATTATTATTAATGTTGTTATTATTGTTATTATTATTATCATTATTATCATTATTTTGTCTTCTGTTTCTGTCCTATTACACTGTCTTTATCTCAACCCATTAATTTTACTGGGTTTTTTCTCAATTCTCTCCCTTATCCCACTGTGGATAGGAGGAGTGAGGGTGCAAATCCGTGGTGTTCTGCTGCTTGCTGGGTTAAACCAGAACATTGGCTTTAAAAAAATCTAGCACTCCATTTGCCTCACTCTTTTTGACTCTTGTTCTTGCATTCAGTCCTTCCATTCTCACTACATCTTCTGCAGTTTCCCTTTTGTCTTGTAAGCAATCAGTCTGATCCGCTCTCTGAAACAGGGTCGTCTGTTCCCAGAAACACAGGTTGTACAACAGCCTGGAGAAACCCCAGTGGGCCTCTTGACTCCACCGTTGGCTCAAAACCTCCAGATTCTTACTTGAAGGGACTGTCAAAGGCTTCTGGATCATGGTGGATTGTTTTTGTTTCACATGGCAGTGTGTCTTTTCTATGCCCATCAGCTTCTATTCAGCTTGTTTCTATATAGATGCTACTTTTTTTTTTTTCCCCCTTCTTTTTTTTTGATAGGTGGCAAGTTCACAAACATTTGGGAGAGCTTGGAAGGAAATATTCAGATTAGTGGCATTCATCTGGGGCTAAGTCATAGGAAATGCTGACTTTCTGAGTCCAGTGACTCCTGAAAGCTGACAAAAGTTAGCACATCACATGAGTAAGCCATAAACTGTTCTATTCCTCCAAGTCTTTTGATATAAATGTAGTACCTACTTACTCCAGGAATGTAAAGCTGCTTCAGTGAGTGCTTTGCTGCCACACTCTTTCTACCTGGAAATTAGATCACACATGTTAAGCAGAACCTATCTTAGAAATAGATATTATTATAGGGACAGAGTATGTAAAAAATTCCCTGAAGGACTTTTTAAAAACTTTAAAAGATGTTCACTTTGATATTGCATATCCATCATTGTATTATATTTCTTGCAAAGAACTTTGCAAATTATTTCTTTATAATGTATAGCCACAGTATGATTCTCAAAATACTGTGATTTCTAATGAGAAACTTGGGGTTTTTTTAAATTGCAATTATCCATCTGGGAATTCAAGTAATTAGCTAAATTTTGTCAAAATAGTACAGACCTGTAATACCAAAAAACTCACTTGAAGAAATTAAAAATTGAAAATTATTAGATGTTCTGCAAATGCTTTAGAAGAACGAATATATTTGAAATATTGTTGTCAAAGTGTATATGACCAAAAATAGAACAAAACCAAATATATTAAATAACTTGGATTGAACTCTCTAGCAAATTCAGATTTGGGTTGTCATGATATGTATTTGAAGTGCTAGCTTAAATTTTCTTTTTAAAACTATTAAGCTTTATGCAACTAAAACCAATATTGGTCCAGTGTTTGGAGGCAGTTTGGTATGGAGTTTTAAGTATCTTTGATCTTTCACATAGTTAAGACCTTTCTGAGCTAAAGTTCTAAGGAAAACAGTCTCATTTCATCAGAGCCAGGAAACATGAAGTTCACGAACAGCATGAAATTCGGCTGGTACAGGATCTGTTGGATCTATATTCAATGGAGCTAACAAGTCTGATGCTTCAAGTGAGCTTAAAGTGATCAGTCTTATTTATTCCTTATCATGACTGCAAACAAACAAAAACAAAAAAAGTGAAAGATAAATAGAACTGGGCAGATGGTACTTCAGCCATGGTGATTAGCATTAGTGCTACTTTTAGCTGAAAGGAGAATACAAAATGGTGTGTTAGTAGATAAAAAATGTTTCATTTCCTACACAAAAAGATCTCATCCTTTGTAGAAAGACAGGTAATCCTCTGAAATATAGCATATTTCAGCAATATTGCTTTTTTTTTTTTTTCTGTATGTACTTTGCATCTGAAATCTTATTTGCCTAAATGTAAACAGGCCAAACCCGACAGTAGAAACAGATGCTTTAATAATCAGTGTACACAATATGATTCAAAACTGACCTCCTTCTAAAACACAACATCAAAGGAGTCAGGTCTCAAATCTGCATTTTCTACAGCATGACTTTAAACCTTCTCAAATACTGCCTCACTAATGCCCTTCATCTCAACACAGAAAAATTTATGTTTTTATTTATATTTCTGATTTTTCTCCTGGATATTTAAAACTCCTCACAACTCTGAAAAATCTCTCTTTTCATTAAGAGTCACAGATCAGCCTTGGTCCCAGAGAGAAATTAAATCCCAAGCCACTGCTTGAGTTTCCCTGCACCAGAGGCACTGCAGAGAGGTGAGCACCAAGTTTTGTTCTCTGAGGTTCTGCAGTCATAAATCTTTTCTCCTAGGATAAAATTCTGTTGATAAATGTCAAGGTCTGTCTTCTAAGACAGTAAAACATAATTATTTTCCTGACAGCAGAAGATAAACATTTGCCCTTCAGTAACAGCTTACAGTAACATTCCTGGTTTGTACTGCATAACTCCACTGTGGGGCCTTCAGGGCATAATTAGTTGTTTCTGGTAGCATTAGGCTCTTTTAATAGAAAGAAAAACACCTCTCAGTTGCTAGTTAGTGTGCAAGATCTTAGCTAGGATACCCTGAAAGGTTTGCACAAAGCCAAAGGAGAAGGATTGGCTTAAACCCCTTTGAGGGTGGTTTAAGAAGATCCATTTTACTGTACATGACAACATACATATATTAAATTACTGGTCCCCAACAAGTGAAGCAGTAACTAGCAACATAATTACATATGCTAACATAATTTTCTGAATATGTCCTGCAAATGCCAATGTACCAGTTCAGTGAGCTGATGACAACACCCTTATACAATGAATAAACATACTTTTTTATCTCAAGTTGGTAGTAATTAAAATTCCATTACAGAGTCCACAGAACAAATATATTTAAAAATGTTCTTGTGATGATTAGAAATTTAACAGAGAATAAGTATTGTTGACTCCAGAAGTCTTCTTTTCCCCTTCGGAGAACAAGCCTTAAGGTATTGGAGGTCACATTTTAGATCTAAAACACAGAGATAATGAGACTTGTCTCTTTTGTACAGTGCTTTAAAATCTTCTGATGAAAAGTGCTGTACAAGACCTTGATATTATTATGATTAATGCTCATAATCATCTTGTCAGTACTTTTTCCCCTTCTGACCTTGTAGTCCCCATGTAGTAAAAGGCACTTACCTCACTGCTTGATCAAGCTCTTAAGACAGCTCAGGCAGCAGGTTTATGCCTTCTTTCCAGGAGGTGGATTCAAGAATCTACCTAGGTGGCTTGATAAAAGGAATGGGATGCTCTGAGGGAAAAAAAAAAAATCAGTGATTTTTATTTATCACAAAGTTTTTCTTCTCAACTCTCAGGCCTTTTTCTCCTTCAGTCACTATCCCGTTGGGTAGGACATCCATGGAAGTCATTCTGAGTGATGTATTTGAGAGGGGATGCACTGAGGACAGTGTTTTAGTGATGGGGAGACCTCTTGTTCAGCAGCATTTGTTCCACTTCAGCAATTTCAGGCCAGTGGGATGGTGGATATCTCTCTGTTGGATTTTGACTGACCGGCATAAGCTGGTAAGATGCAGCTTCATCAGATATAGGATTTGGAAAAGCACTGTGAACAGAAGTCAGAAGTTAAGGAGTTGTCTAAGTTACACTTTGATTCTTTTCTGTTCATACCAGCAGTGGTGTTTCTCACAGGCTGCAAAACAGCAGCCTGACAGGAAGCAATGGTCTTTTACAGGAGCTGCATCCTTATGTGAGGTCTCAACTCTACGGCCTCACTCTAAAACTAAATGCAAACTCACTGAATAAAACCATGATCTCAGCAGAGTTAATGACAAAACCTCCTCTAGCACCAGATACATGCCATTTACCCTCTGGCTATGCAAGCAAGTATTCTGGAAAGCTTCATGCACAAGTAGAACGTTGTCTAGGGTTTCTCAAAATGCACACTTTAAAAAAAATGCACTGGAAAAACATCTAGAATACAGAGCAAGCCAAATGTTTTTAACAGGTGTCTTTGAAAGCTTAACCACTGCACACTCTTTCCCCAAGAGACAAAGTCCCATTACCAGTTCAGGGTTTATTGAGTGTAAATCCATGTATAATGAGCTTCATTCATGTACTTTTTCTGTAAAACTGAAAAAGGAAATTTTTTTTAAGCTGAAGGTGTTTGAATATGAGTGGATAGAAAGTTTCTATTTATTTTCTGACATATCTATAATTGAACCGTTCCTAAATGAGAACATTAAAATACCCTTTTCAGTGAAGTATTTAAAATTTTCTTTCCTACTCAATACTGTTTCAGGGCTGATACTGCAATAGAATATCAAACTCAGCTGAATTTTAGCAACTTTGAAAGCATTGATTTTATATTAAAATTCATGCTGGACAAACTGCTTCAATTTAAAGCTTATATAAAGATATATGACTTCATATATTTTACTGTCATGTACCAACAATATCAATATATTTCTACACCAGTGTAGGAGCCAAACTTCCAGAAAACCATAAGAAATGGGTATCCCAAAGAAACAAAACAAGAACTTCTCTGTAATTGTAGATTAACTAAATATTGCTTTATGGACTTGCTTCATTTCTGTTGCAATGTTTGCTTCTGTGTTTCTAGGTAGCGTCTCTCCTTGTGAAACAGAACAGATCAAAATGCATTGAGAAAACACTTAATAACCTTGTAAATAGAATTGAGCAAGACTATCACGTTAAGCCGCTTGATAAAAGCAAGTAAGGTTCATTTATTTTAACTTTCTGTTAGTTCATGTCTCTGTACTGTAAGTAGCATGTATTTGCATTCTAGGTAATGTGACTGACTTGGGAATGCCAGTTCCCTAAGTTCAGGCAGGAATAAATTTATTACATATTTCAAGTGAGTAGAGGTCAGTGTTTCCAGGCTAGAATGTCACACTGCTGGAACAGAGTTCCCACCCACAGAACTGATACACAGTTTATGGTGGTATATGCAAAATTCTGAGAC
Organism: Formicarius rufipectus; assembly: GCA_013399695.1. Lineage (NCBI taxonomy): Eukaryota > Metazoa > Chordata > Aves > Passeriformes > Formicariidae > Formicarius > Formicarius rufipectus. The sequence continues at coordinate 1,138 of VXAU01005106.1, read as the reverse complement.
TAAAGAGCAAAAACAAACACTTAGAAATGTGGAAGTAAAGGGGAAACAAAACTGGGCATCAGCAGGGAGTTAAAAGTATTTTATCTGTGTTGTAGTTGTAATTTTCTATTTGGAAAACTAAAATTAATTTCCTAAGTGAATGAAACTACAAGATGGTTTTGGCATTGACAAACACAAGACTTACATTTTTCACAAAACAGTGGCCAAATAAAAGCATTTAAAATAAATACAAATACCTCCAGAAAAACTTATCAAAATAAAATACATTGAATTCTATTTCAAAGAAGAAAACCCTCTAGATTTAACTGAGACTTAAAGCAGAAGAGATTTGTTGGAATAACTGTATAAGTATTAACATTTCTTGTCACTAAAATTCAAGACAAATTTCCAGAACTACATACATTGAAATGTTTAATGAATTCTAAAATAATTCTGGTTACATGTATTTATAGCTATTTTGACCAGCAGGTAAGGTAGTCTAAAGTACATAAACACAGTACCCACTGAATAGGTTTTCTTTGCCTCAAATTTTCTCTTTTCATGACAATTTCCCAAAGTCAATGTTCCTACAATAATCAGAAACTCTAAATATTATAAAGCATTAGCAGGAAATCCACTTTGATATTTTTCCCCTAAAATTGCCTGCTTACAGGCTGGATTCAAACAACTTATATATTAAACTGCAGGAGAAAATCAGTTTGTTTTGTCTTGTCTTGCAAATAAGGGAAGCACATGGTGAGGGTCTCATATATCTGCATAGTATTTGTGCAGCCATCCCTAATGCAGTTTTAACAGGGCCAACATGGGTATTACTGGAAGAGAGGTGGGGAAAATGGGAGAAGTGAGTTTGATGGTGTGAGTTTTGTTTCTTAAGGAGAACTATCCAAACTAAAAGGGCGGG
>VXAU01005105.1:58896-85808 GCA_013399695.1 Formicarius rufipectus | reverse complement strand
CTGTCACTCCATGGCCTTGTAAACATCCTCCCTCCAGCCTTTGGCGAAAAGAGTGGGACAAAATTCTCCCCTCAGCCCAAACCCTGCAGCCACGGTGCTGTTTCTCCCAGAGGATCTCCAGCTGCTGGGGCCACCAACGCTGGGGACCCTGTCACCTCATCACAACCCTCTGGCCATGGTGCCCCTCGGGGAGGGGCAGGCGGGGACCCCCGTGCTGCTCAAAGCAGGAGCAGAGGGGCTGTCAGAGGGTGAGTGAACCCTGAGCAGCTGCTCCCAAACCAAACCAGCCTGAGGAGAGGGCACAGAGGTCTCAGGCTGTGGGTTGGAGCCAGCTGACCACGCTGAGATGCTGAACTTGTGGCCCCGAAGCCCCCTCAGATATCCACCAGGCACCACCTGGAGGAAGGGGTGTAATTTTGGACTTAACCCCACTTCAGACAGCTAAATCCTCTCGTGAATCTGGGCCTTACCCTTCTCATGTCTCTGTCATCCCTATAAAGTCTGGGTGATAATTTCTACCTCAAAAAGCTTATGAATGGCCTGAAATTACAGCTGGGCTCAGGACTATCATTAGGCTTAAGGATCCCAAGGCATTTTCTGTGAGAAGGTGGGAGCTTTGCACTGAAGTCGTTTTGTTCTGAGCTGTCCTTTCCCTCTGGTGTTCCTGTTGCAGGTTTCCCCTCTCGCTGAACTCCTCAGCAGTGACAGAGCACTTTGCTGCAGGATGGTTTCTCCGTTCCCCTCCCAGTGCTGGGTGCGCTGTGGGGAGTGCAGCACCAACAAACAATTTCTGAGCACTTCACAGGCAGCCCAAGCTCTTGGTACAGACAAGCACTTCATTTAAAAGAGAAGTGATTTCCCACAGAGAAAAAAAACAAAACAAATCAAAATTCTCTGATAATGAGTGTTTCACAGCATGGGAACAGAGCCTCAGGTTTTGGGGTAGTCCACTCGTAGGAGCAGCAGAGATTTCCATCAGAGTCATCACTGGGCAAAAAAATACTTCCACCCTCTCAAAAGCTGTGTTCAAACATCAGTGACACACTGAACACATGCCCTTCAAGTCTTTAGAATATTTCCAAAAATCAGCATTGATTCTAAAGACTCAAACTGAGATGTCCTTGTGTTGCCACTGAGTGCAGGGCCAGGCACCCCCGGCATCTCCTTCCTCCCCTGCTGTAATTATTGTCTCCACCCAAGTTCATAAGAATTTTATAGTGATTGCTGTGGCAGCTCCACTCAGAGCCTGCTTGGCTTTTCCATTAAAAGGTCTTCCTTCCCCCCACACCTGTCTTTTAATGCTTTAATCCATTTTGCAAGCTTGGGCTGCAGGCTTTCAGTCTGAGAAGGCATCCCACCCCAAAAATTCAGTTCAAAGAGGTCACTTGGGCTGCCTTTCAGGGTAGAATTCAACAAATGCTGTTGTAACTTTTATGCATAAACCACCTCCACCACAAAGCCTGAAGCTGCTGTTTACACAGGACTTAGACCTTGGGGTGCTGAAGCACAAAGAATGTTCCTGGCAGCCAAATTCCTGCCACAGCTGGAAACAGGCTCCCTTCTGAAACAGGACACCCCATCCCGGGGGGATTCCCGGTGGTTTGGGGGGTTTGGGGGCTGTTGGTGTTGGCAGACAGGGACTCATGTCTGGGTCAGCTACTGGGTGTCACCCCAAGGTGACAATTGTGCCCCCCTGGCCAGGTGAGACCCCCCCTGCAGAGCTGCCCCAGCCCTGGGGAACAGCCCAGCAAGGACATGGAGCTGCTGGAGAGAGGCCAGAGGAGGCACCAGGATGGGCAGAGGATGGAGCAGCTCTGCTGGGAGGAAAGGCTGGCAGAGCTGGGATTGTCCAGCCTGGAGAAGAGAAGCTTTGGGGGGACCTCAGTGTGGCCTTGCAGGACCTGAAGGAGTGACAGGAAAGATGGAGAGAGACTGTTTGCAAGGGCTGGAGGGACAGGACAAGGGGAATGGCTTCAAAGTGCCAGAGGGCAGGGATGGATGGGATATTGGGAAGGGATTGCTGGCTGGAAGGGTGGGCAGGCCCTGGCACAGGGTGGGCAGAGCAGCTGTGGCTGCCCCTGGATCCCTGGGAGTGTCCCAGGCCAGGTTGGACGGGGCTTGGAGCAGCCTGGGCTGGTGGGAGGTGTCCCTGCCCATGGCTGGGGGTGGGACTCAATGATCTTTAATGTCCCTTCCAACCCAAACCACTCTGTGATTCTACTGTAGGAAGGACATTCTGTCTTCTGAGACCTCCTTCTGGTCGCCTCAGTCCCAAATCTCTTCTTCTCCTCAGTTAGTTAAATTTAAGTCCTCTCCCAGGTACTCAGGGTTAACTCAGGGTTATTTTTCTTCCTGGTGGATGGTCATGGCCAGTTTCTACCCACACTCTGCATCTCCTGCCACTGCCACATTTTTTAAATCTCTAAACTGAGCTTTTTGAGGCACATCCACAGGAAAAATCCCACGGGGCAGCAGAACCGAAGCCTGAGGGAGGGAGTGTGAACCACTCCAGCATCACAGACAGGAACGTTTCCCAGGAATGCCTTTCCAAAGCCGAGTTCCTGGAGGAGAGAAGGGCCACCAGTGCCAGCAGCAGCTGCACTTTCACACCCTTGCTGTGGCTCTCAGGGCTCAGCACAGAGACCCTGCCAGGTCGGGGCTGTCCGGCCACGGGACGGGGAAGTGAAACCTCTCCTGGGTGCAGAAGTGAAACTGGCTGCACACAAAGCCTGGACAAACTAGAATGTAAACATCTGGCCCCCCAGAAAAAAAAACCAACCACAGAATTGTGGCTGTCTCAGTGAGCTGAGTCCCACCCTTGTGACGCTCGACAGTGGGAGCAGTCCCTGGTGGGAAGGGGCAGGCGCTCCTCTGAGGGCTTCAGCTGAAGTGCTGAAGGTGTTGGCTGCTGCAGGAATGCATCAAAAGCAGCATTCCAGCAAGAATGTGGGTTTTAAGTTGGCAGTGACACGTTTTGGGGGTGCTGAGTGCTGGCATTTCTTGTTTACTCCATCAGGAAGATGTTGTCCTGTTTTCCTCAGGAAAGGGGTTTGAATGTTTGTGCCACTGCAGCACAGCAAAAGTGAGGAAAAGTGACTTCAGAACCTCCTTCCCATCTCCTCGAGGGAGCTGAGATCCCAGGCAGCACTCCCAGATTCCTCCAGGGAATGTTTTTGCTCTTTTGGTAGCAGGTCTGCATTTTGGGATCCACTTGAGACTCCTCTGAGGATGTCCCAGAGTCTTTTCATCTCTTGATTTAGGCACTTGACACCCTGGCCAGCAGCTCCAGACTCCTGCAGGAAGCTGCCTGTGATGAGTTTTCTCTTAGAGAGGAACCTGCATCCTCCAGGATCCCCCTGAGACCCCTCCCAGGCATTTCCAGGAGTCTTCCCACGTGTCCTCCAAGCAGCTGGGATCCCAGGCAGCAGCCCCAGACAGCTCCCACGTGTGGGAGTTCTCCAGCACAGAGGGCAGCACGCAGTGACAGGGGCAGATCTGCAGCACCCTTGGGTGCCTGGTGACGAGGGGCAGCACCAAAGTCCCTGTGCATCACCAGCAGCTGCTCAGGGTCTGAGTCAGCTCTGTTGGAGCAGCTGGAAGTCACACCAAGTGTAAAAGCAGCTTCTGCATCTGCTGCTGGAAACCTTCTGTGCCTGCAGGTTCCAGGTCAGGGGTTCTGACCTCTGGCACAAGCAGGTTGTCAGGGGAAGTGACACCCAGGGACTGTCCTGGTCACCCAGACAAACTCAGCTCCAGTGCCTGCTTAGGTTGGAAGTGTCTCTATTAATGCTGCTTGATTTCAGTCATGGAGTTTTGTCTGCTTAATATAGTTCTTGTGTTGCCTCAGGTTAAAGGTACCTAAATAATTGGGGCGTTTTGGCTCAGAACAATTATTTTGCCTCCACCAAAATGATTCCCTGAAATAATTCCACGCCCAGACACAACCTTCTGCTGGCCTTCCAGCACTGGGAACTCCACAGCAGGCAGCTCTGCTCCTCTCCACCACAGCTTTTGAGTTGCTGGCCAGGAAAAAAGCTTGGAGAATGCACCGGGAGGAAAAGAGAGTGAAGGGCATGTCTTGGATGAGCACTGAGTAGCCTGCAGGGAGCTGGGAAGGAAAGGGAAGGGTGAAAGCCAGCCCCAGCCATGTTCCTGCAAAATCAAGCAGCTTTTCCACTCTTATTGAAAAATAAAAAGCAGTATTTCCTAGTTGGGGCCAAGTTTGCAGCAGGGCCAGTTTTGGCCCCATATAAACCCAGAACAAAACCCCCATTGACTGAGTGCACTGGAGATTTCATTCTGGGTAAGGAGATGCTGTGTAAACACAGATATAAGAACTTCCTGGAGTGAGACACTCGACAGAAATGTTCAGAAGTGCCCCTTTCTGCTGAGCCAGGCTGCTCTGGAAGGAGCCAAGGGTGGGGTGTGTGTCCCAAAATCCAACTTGACGGGCGCTTCCACCTGCAAAACATCCCTAAAAACACACAGGCAGCTGTGCTGGCCCTGCAGCTGATCCACATGGGCAGCTCTTTGACTCAGAGTGGTTGGGGTTGGAAGGTTGGAAGGGACCCGAAAGAACATCCAGTGCCACCCCCTGTCATGGGCAGGGACACCTCCCACTGTGCCAGGTGGCTCCAGCCCGGCCTGGGACACTTTCAGGGATGGGGCAGCCACGACTTCTGTGCCCACCCTGTGCCAGGACCTGCCCACCCTCCCAGGGAGGGATTCCTTCCCAATATCCCATCTCGTGCTGCCCTGTGTCAGTTTGAAGCCATTCCCCTTGTCCTGTCCCTCTCTGTAAATAGTCCCTCCCCATCTCTCCTGGAGCCCCTCTAAGTGCTGGAAGGGGCTCCAGGGTGTCCCTTGCCTTTCTCTGGGCACACACCCCAATTTGCTGCCCTCTCCTCAGGCTCACATCTGTCTGTCTGGATGGTTGGCCTCTGGTGTTCAGAGTTCAGGCACCATCTCCAGCGTGGTGGCACATGAGGTGAAGAAGAGGTTCATTTCTTATTTAAATTCAGTGGTATCTGTGGTGGTGCTGATGGTAAACAAACCAGGTTATTTTTTTGGATGCTGTTCACTCCAGCTTCTCTCTTTTGTTTTTCTGATGCGAGAGCCACTGGACCAAACACAGCAGGCCAAGTTTTAGTCTGACTGTTCAAAACCGTCAGCAGGGAGAGGATAAAAAAGGCACCACGTGAGCAGAGAACTGAGTGTCCTTCAGGCTTTTTGCAGCTTGAACACCTGCAAAAGTCTTTCTGTTGTACAACGAGCAGCAGTTAACTGATGAAGGGTCAAATTGCGTCGGCCCTTCTCGTCCTATGGGTTAGATTTGGAGTGCTCAGGGGCTTAAGAGATGAGGACAGTGAAAGTTGGCCCCAGTGTTGGGTAGGTGATGCCTGAGAATGGATATCCAAGTGTGTGTGTTCCATCCTGCCCGGGGATGCAGAGGGAGATGTTGTGGACATGCAGTGGATGTCTTGGCTTTGGCAGACACCCAGGAAGATGTTGTGAGAAGCTGTGAAGGTGGATCAAATTGAGCATGGTTTGCTACAGGGACGTGAGCACTAAAAAGTAGACGCTGGGAAAAAAGAGAAATCCTAATCTTTCTTACTAGAAGCTGGAATTCTGTGCCTAATATGATAGAAATGTCTGTAATGCCATTTGTGTTGCATTTGTGCATTACATTTCATAGATTTCCACCTCTATCTTTTGTCCTTGTCAGCACTGACATTCTTGGCTCCTTTCCTTTTCTTTCTTCTCCTTTTTATCTAATAATTTACTGTAACAATTTAAAAAGAAAAAAAAAAAAAGGCAAAAGCAAAAACCACTAAACAAATCTAATGACACATCTGTGATCAGCAGAACAAATGCCAAAAGCAAAAGACAGTGATTGCAACAACCTCATCCCTTGGCCTGAATTCCCTCTCCTCCCACCAGGGCCAAACTTCCGAAACTTTAACTCCATTTTTTTTCTGTCCTCATTTGGATGAACCTTCATCAATGGAATCAATCAATGGCTCTTTCTGCCTGAGAAGAAGGTGGATTAAAATGAAATGACGGGTTCAAGTTGTGACCTCTCATCCCTACACTCTGGTCTCAGTTTCTTCCGCATCTGCCCGTGCAGCCACTTAGATTTGAAGTGTTCCTCCCCCCCCAGCCCCAGCTGATCCTGGCACTGCTCAGGGATGACTAAAGCAATGCACAGGAGCTTCATGTGACCACGTTGTCACTCGGGAGTCATATTTTTTGTTTTGGTTCCTCTCAAACATTCCCAGGGGCTCAGCTCACGAGCCTGGTGCTCCCTCTAGAGCCCTTCAGTGCTGGGCTGGAGGACCGCTGGAATGGTGTGAGCTGCCTGCTCCTTCTGCTTCCAGCCTCTGGGCCAGGGATGGCCATGGACTGGGGGCTTCTTGAGCCTGTATTTCAGTGCAGAGCACAGGCAGAACACTGTCAGAAGCTGATCATGGAATCCTGGATGGGGTTGGGTGGGGAGGGACCTTTAATGCTCATCTTGTTCCCCCCCCTGCCACAGACAGGGACACCTTCCACAAGACCACCTTGCTCATTTACTGGATTAAGTTGAGATTCACCTTCTGGTGGTCCAGGAATAGTATTGCTGAGCAGGTCCTGGTAGACAATATGACAGAATCCCAGGATCAGTGGGGTTGGAAAAGCCCCCCCAGCCCACGGAGCCCACCCCGTGCCCGATGTCCACCTTGTCCCCCAGCCCAGAGCTCTGAGTGCCACGGCCACTCCTGCCTTGGGCACCTCCAGGGCTGGGCACTCCAAACCTGCCTGGGCAGCCCCTGCCAGGGCCTGCCCACCCTTTCCAGGCAGGAATTCCTCCTGCTGTCCCCCCTGGCCCTGCCCTGTCCCAGCCTGAGGCTGTTTCCTCCTGTCCTGTCACTTGTTTCCTGGGAGAAGAAGCCAAACCCCACCTTTTCCCACCCTCCTGCCAGACAGAAGAACATTGTGCTTTGTGCTTCCCCTGAAGCTGTTGCAGCTTTGCAGAGTCAGGAGAGCTCATGAGCAATCCTGTAAAGTCACGTGGGGACAACTGGTTTAGTCTGTCTGAGGTTTGGAGTGCCCAGCCCTGGAGGTGCCCAAGGCAGGAGCGGCCGTGGCACTCAGAGCTCTGGGCTGGGGGACAAGGTGGGCATCGGGCACGGGGTGGGCTCCGGGGGCTGGGGGGGCTTTGCCAGCCTCAGGGATCCCGGGATTCTGTGTCTTCAGCTGTCAAATCAGCAGTGACACTCGAGGGCACTTCTGATAGTTCTGTCTCTACCAAACCCATCAAGAGAGTGTCCAGATAACATTTCAAAAGTCACTTTTGTATCCTGGCCAGAAATGCTACTGCTTCCATTCCTTTTTCTGGAAGGGTTCTGACCTTAAAGCTCTTGCAAAAATAAACATTAGCAAGCAGTTTTTCCTACTCTGGTTGTGAGGGAAGGGTTGAGGGAAGCAGTGAATCTTCTGCTCTGCCCTTACACACATGAGGGTTGGTTGATGTCTGTGGGAAGGGTTTCCAGAGGCAGAACCCAGCCCCACCTCTGGACAGTTTGATCCCTGTGTTTGGGACCTGCCATATATTAGGAATATATGCCAAATATTAGGAACTGCCGGGGGCAGGACAGAGAGGGGAACAGTGTCTGAAGCTGCTCTGGCACCTCAGCAAGGCACAGCTCGACTCTGGTGTCCCCCATCAGCCACTTGGCCGTCGGCAGAGCCCCACAATGACACTTCAGCTTCCTGAGGCATGGATCCCAGACCTGAGTTAAGTTTGGGCCTGGTTTTCCGTAGATTATGGGAACATTTAACGCAAGGAGTCCCAGATGGTGCTGTTAGCTCATGCTGGGTTGCTGTCTCTGCTAGGACGTTGTCACATCGTCATCGGGACTGGTGGAGGAACCCAAACAATGCCAGAGTTTCAGAATGACTTCCTGGGGTGTTTGGGCCCTCTTTAGAGCCAGGTCAGCCCCTCACTCGGGTGTCTGACTCATTTCGGGGCAGTCTGTAGGTGCACACACACGTGTGTAAGTGCATCATGTAAGTGCAGGTTGAAAATAAAAGTCTGTTTTCGTGGTTGTATCATAACACATCAAAGGCAGGAGGAGTCGTTTATGGTCCTGCTGTCATCCCAAAACAGGGAAACCTGTAAAACGCAGATTTCCCTGACAATACCTCCAGTCTAAGTGTACCTTTCCAAGCAGACCCATAAAGGATGAATAATGCAGAAGCAATAAAACCACTTAATAAAGCCGAATGTAAACGAAACAGAACAACCAGAGGAAAAAAAACCCAGCCAGAATTCTTGGTGAGAGCAGCGAGTGGCACGGAGGTTTATGGTTACACAGGCCTGTGGTTAACCAGTACGTGGTTAATGAATAGTCTTCTGTCAACAAGAAAGAAGTTCAGTGTCTTCCTGCTTTTGCCAGTCTGTGTCACAGCCTCTCACGGGCTGGGAGATCTTCTGCTCTGCAGAAGGTCCTGAGAGTTACTTCACCTCCCTCTTCTTCTTTAGTCTGGCCTTGGAGACTGGCGATGTGGCCGTGGTTTTCTGCCTGTCACTGTTGTTGTGGGGGGGTTTTCTCCTGTGTTTATTTTATGTGTAGAAATTCCTCAAGAGCCTCCTGAAGAAATGAATCGAGTGCATGTTCTAGCAGATGAGGAGTTGTCAAAAAAAGAAACCCTAGACTGGAAGCAAGGTGGAAATACTGCAGATTAGTAAAGAGAATAAAGCATCTTTTCAGAGTCTCCTGGAGTCGTGGTGACCTAAATGTTGTATAGAATGCTACAGAGAAATCCTGTTTTGGAAAGAAGGATTCTTTCAGGTGCTTCTCTGACATTTGTCAAGTCTAATGCAATGGGGGATGAAGTCTTTTGGAGGGAAGTTTATCAAATGTGTTCCTGATGCCTCGTAGAGCCATCTGTTGTGCTGGCAGGGAAAGATCAATAAAGCTGTGAGGCTTTGTCATGGAATTTGGTGTCTGAAGAGTGTCAGGAGCCATCCTTGCTCGGAGTAATGTAGCACCCAAGAGCTGATGGCCAAAGGCCCTGAGACAGGGATCTGAAATGATTTTGGCTTCTGTTAGGATTCTTCCCATCTCCAGGCCTGCTTTCCAGGATGTGGAGGTGGGAAGGCTGGGACTGGCCAGGTGTGTGTCCCAGCTCCTGGCTTGTGATCCAGGAGCACAGCTCACTCGGTGGATTCCCATCACTGTCCACGGGCTGCCCCAGAGAGCATGGCCAAGGCACTTCATCTCCTCACAGCTCCTCATCCGTGGGTGTGGGGAATCCATCCCGAATTCCCAGGGCTGTGCTGAGGACAGTTTCCAGGAACCCTGTGCGTGTGTGCTCGCCCCGGTGTCGCTGCAGACCATTAGCACCAGAGCAGCAGCTGCATTAGCAGCAGGATCGAATTGCAAGTGAATGCACATGGGGAGGAGGGGGATAGTCTTGCTGCTACAGGCAGGCATTTGTAGTCACGTTTATAGTTATATTTACATTTATCCTTATTTATATAGCTCCATGAAGCAAACAATAAAAATGGGAAGGCTCGGAAGGGAAGAAACTCAGCACTCAGGAGGGCAGGAGCCAAGCGGTAAAACGAAGGAGGCAGATCTCGATGAGCCCAAAGGAGGAGAACCTCAATTTTCTTACAACAGTTCCTGGTTATCTAACTTGGGGTGATGTCCCCTGATGTCTCTGGCTGATAACAAAGATTCCTGGCAGTATCTGAGCCCTCTGTGATGCTGAGATAACCGTGCTGAACCTGCTGACAGGCAGTGTTTTCACCGTTGCCCAGGCCAACGCCGTCATGAATGCAGAGATGAGGGCCGAGCAAAGATGCAGAATGTTAGTTTTGCTGTTTAAAACACGCCAGGAGTAAATCCAGGGGCAGCAGTACTTCCCCCAGTGCAGAGCTGTGCCATGCACACAACAATGTGGAAAAGGCCTTCACTGTTTTATTGCTGAATAACAGAGAAACTAAGCATTATAGTCTGCTGCGCCTTCGTAAAATGTTTTAATTCTCTGTGGACAAGCTGGAGGGATTCTTTTCTTTTTTCCATTCCCTTGTTTCTTGGCATTGCAGCAGCAGATGAGTTTGAAAGGGTTCTGGGTCACAATATGGAACTGATCTCCTGGAAGCCTCCCCCACAAAGCGTGGGATTTTATGATGTGAGCACCCAGATCTCTTGAATTTTACCAAGTGCCCATGATCAGATTCCTGTGGCTCTTTTGGAAGAGTCAGCCACAGTTCCTGAGCCTCTCTGAACCACCACCCTTTAGAAAGCACAGATAACCTCCCAGCAGCCATGCAGATCAGATAAACTCCAACTGTTAGAGGGAACCTCCTTTTTTATATATAAACAGAGCAGGGAGCATTTAAATATAAATGAATTTTTTTTCCCCCCCAAAGCTTTGAGCAGTTGCCACGGAGGGAACGGATCCAGCAGCAGGATTAGACACCTGGGCACAGCTTTACCTTCAGCTGAAATGTTGCAGAGCCATTTGGGGTGTTTGAGTGCTACCAGAAGTGAGTTGCCCTTCTTCAGCCAACTCTCAGTAAACCTCTTTTTGTCTTTCCTCTCTCAGGGAAGAGCTTCACGTTGACCATCACGGTCTTCACGAACCCCCCCCAGGTAGCCACGTACCACAGAGCCATCAAGATAACCGTGGATGGACCTCGGGAACCCAGAAGTAAGTGAGCTCAGGACAGCATTTGCAGAGGGATAAGCTCATGGTTTAATGTGGGGGCTGATGAAATGCAGTGTCATGCAGTGCATGTGGAGCAGGGCGGGTATTCAAAGCCATGGCTGGGCTACAAGCGGCTTTATTCATGCCCTCCAGAAGTTTTATTTCTCACGAGTGTCCAGCTGATCCAGGACATGACTTGCATTTCTAAAGTACCTACCCAGGGCTCCCTTGGAACCCACCCAAGAGCTGAGAGAAAGGATGCTGGTAAAAGGTGGGCAGAGGATGCCTTACACATCATTTCTTGCCTTCCAGAAGTTAAGAGGATTCTAAAGCATTGGAAACCAATATGCCATTGATCCAAGTCCTCAAGCTCAGCCACCCTGCAAACATAAATAGATGCCTGAGAGAGGACACAGGGTTTGGCCTCGTGGAGCTCCCTGTGCCTCACTGTGGTCCAGCTTAGGGGAACTCCCTGGCACAGACAGGCAACCTCCCCTCTCTTCTCTTTTCCATTGTTAAAAAGAATGAGGTGCAGGAGGAGATGGAGGGTTTGATGTCCCCAGGGATGCCCGTGCCCTTCACAGGGGTGGCTCTTTGGCTCAGGGGCTGAGGGCAGGGTGGGCTGTGTGTGGGGAGAAGGGGAGGGAGGGTGGAGCAGATGTGCAGGGAGGGGTCATTGAAGTGCAGAATCACAGACTGGTTTGGGCTGGGAGGGACCCCAAAGCCCACCCAGTGCCACCCCTGCCATGGGCAGGGACACCTCCCACCAGCCCAGGGGGCTCCAAGCCCCGTCCAGCCTGGCCTGGGACACTCCCAGGGATGGGGCAGCCACAGCTGCTCTGCCCACCCTGTGCCAGGGCTGCCCACCCTCCCAGCCAGCAATTCCTTCCCAATATCCCATCCATCCCTGCCCTCTGGCACTTTGAAGCCATTCCCCCTTGTCCTGTCCCTCCATCCCTTGTCCCCAGTCTCTCTCCATCTTTCCTGTCACTCCTTCAGGTCCTGCAAGGCCACACTGAGGTCCCCCCAAAGCTTCTCTTCTCCAGGCTGGACAATCCCAGCTGTGCCAGCCTTTCCTCCCAGCAGAGCTGCTCCATCCTCTGCCCATCCTGGTGCCTCCTCTGGCCTCTCTCCAGCAGCTCCATGTCCTTGCTGGGCTGTTCCCCAGGGCTTGTGCCTGTTACCAGAGGCATTTGTTGGCCTCGGCCACAAACCCAAGTGGGGCATTTCCCTATTTTTATCAAAATGCAAAGTGAGGGTTGTGGTTGGTTTCCTGGACTCCTCCCACACCCTTGGCAGAAGTTCTGGCTGTTTAATTGTCCCAGGAGAACAGCAGGACTCGAACACCCACTGGAGAATGAGACTCGCAGCTCGGGGCTGCTTAACTAGAAAAGAAAGGTTTGAAACTTTGACTAAAATAGCTTAGAAAACTCAAGTTTCCTTCTCAAGCCTTCATTTGCCTGAGTTGCATCATGACGCTGCATGTGCTTAGTGGAAAAATCTGACCTATATTGTGGGGACTTGAGGACAGACTTTAAAACAAATACTGCCGTCAGGGTATGGCTTCTTATTTGGTTTGGTTTGTTGTTTTGCTTTTGTTTTTAAAAAACAAACTACGGTTGAATTGTCCCTGCAAAATATCCCCAGTGAACCAGCCAGCTGTGCACATAAACAAGATGTTTGCATATGCAAGTTGCAGATTTGCATAAGCAATTACCTGGGCGTGCTCATCCTTTGCAGACAACAAATAAACTTCAGTTCTTTGAATATGCATCTGCTCGAAGGGTAAGAAACCAAACCATCCTGCAGGCATGGCTTCTGTTTGAAATCAATTCTTCAGTTGGTCTAAGAGTTAATATTTAATAAGGGACTACATTTTTAAAAGGAAGTAGAGATATGATGCATGCAGAAGGAACACGCATATCTTCCCCACTCAAATGTATGCAAAAGCTTCCTTGTAATTAATTTAGGATGTTGTAAGCAAATCAGCTGCAAGTGGAGGAGGTTTCATGCATGCCATGGAGAAGGGTCAGAGCCTTCCCTTCCCCAGCAGGAACCCCCTGTAGGGATGCACAGCTTCGTTATTGCAAAGTCATTCCTGACACAGCACGGAAGGGATTATGGAATTGTAGAATCACAGGCTTGGATTGGAAGGGGCCTTAAAGATCATCCCATCCCATCCCATCCCATCCCATCCCATCCCATCCCATCNTGTCCCTCCATCCCTTGCAAACAGTCTCTCTCCATCTTTCCTGTCACTCCTTCAGGTCCTGCAAGGCCACACTGAGGTCCCCCCAAAGCTTCTCTTCTCCAGGCTGGACAATCCCAGCTCTGCCAGCCTTTCCAAAGGCACTGACTGCAGTGTGTCTGTCAGGACATTCCCTGACCCCACCTGTCTTCAGTCACAGAGGCAGCATCCCCAGCTGCAAAAAATGTCATTTTTATGCCACCTGCTTCTGGACCTCCTTGCAGAGGTCCCTGTCCTTCCTTTCCCCCCAAACCCAGCTCGTTTCTGCAGGTTGGATTTGTCTCAGGAAATCAGTTCCTGGTGAATCTCACCACCCTCTTTGTAATTTCTTCCTAATCTCTAATCTAACCCTGCCCCCTGTCACCTTAAAACCACTGCCCCTTGTCCTGTCACTCTGTGCCTGAATAAAAAGTCCCTCTCCCTCCTTTTTGTAACCCCTTCAGGCAGTGGAAGGGGCTCTGAGGTCTCTCAGGACCCTTGTCCTCTCCAGGCTGGCCACCTCCAGCTCCCCAAGCCTGTCACATCATTACATTGAGCTGCCTTCATTTCAAATGGGCTTCAAAGTCTTTGCCTTCTCACCAAGAGTTTCCAAATCCCGGTGGCAGCTGCCACCAGTCCAGTGTCTCCTCTCTCTCTGAACGTGGTGGAGGTCTGGGTTGGACTGAGCCACACGCAGCACTGTCAAACCATGCTGAGGGCTGACGGAATTGGGAATGACACTGGTCTCCTTGGCCTGAGCCCAGGATCAGAGCAAACCTGCTGGACAGGGAATGCTCACAGAGCCCCGAGCTGGGGGAAGTAGGGAAAGACAAAGAGGTCTTCTCTAAGGTGTCCTGATTCACAGGAGAGCTGTGGAAGTAATGGGAGCAAAATTAGGTGCTGATGTCTCGCAGAGATCTAGAAGAAAAGCCCATGCTGAGTGGAACCTCAGCTCCAGCAGAGGTTTTATTTATTCCCCTTCTGGTGATGGTGGTTCTCAGACAGTCTGGATTCCAGGGAGCTCCTGCATTCTCCGTGGAAGGTGGTGGAAGGCAACAGGCCAGGGCAGGTTCAGAGCAGACATGAGAAGCAATTTTGAACCCTGCCAGAGCGGTCAGACATCGGAATGAGAGTCCCAGGGAGGTGGTGGAGTCACCGCCTCTGGAAGCGTTGAGGACACATCTGCACGTGGCCCTTGGGGACGCGGGTTAGGGGTGATTGTGGTGGGGCTGGGAGGGTCTGGAGGTCTCTGCCAGCTTTGGTGACCCTGGGACTGTGTGACGTTTGGGCTCACTGGGCTGTGTGGAGATGACACCGTCTGTGACAGTCACCTTCACTCTGCACAAGGACCTGTAGACATCAAGTTCTTCCACATCCCGTGGTCCGTTCGGTCGAGGTCACTGTCATGACCAGGTCTTTGCCCAGCAGCACATTTGCATATGCAAATTTGCATTTCCAGCTGTGATAGCTGCTCATGTGTGGCACTCCCAGCACTGTCCTCCTCCTGCCATGGAATTTCTGCCTCTGCCTGCCCAGACAATCCTTCTCCTCCCACTGTCACGGCCCTCCAGGAGAGCCAAGGTACTTAAGGACCTGGCTCTTCCTCCACAGCCTTCATTATGTACTTTTAAAATCTCTTTTGAACTTAGCATTTTTATCCTCCACTTCTGACTAAATGCTTATTCTCCAAATGTTTTTTTTTTTATGAAAAGAAATGAGGCTGCACTGTCAGGGAGAAGGGCAGGATGACCTAAGCCATCATTTTCTTCTCCAACTTCTATGATTCTATGATTCATAAAGCAATTTATGTTTTTATGAGCTAAGTCCGTGGGGAAAATCATTAGCAGTAACCAGATCAAGAGTAGTGCTCCTGATGAAAATACTTTTGGTTAGGAAACTTGGTAGAAATAGTATGACTCTTAAATTAAATATTTCCCTTAGGCCATTTGACCTCCTGTGTGCGTCTGCTGAAAAATTAGGTTTTTCTTCTTTTGACTGCTTCTTTCTGCTTTCCTCATTGAATTCTTTTAACCTACATAGCTCTGCAAAATTCACTAATGCACCTGAAAGTGATGCAAAAGGAAAAGGCTTCATGGATTTAGCCCCGGTCCAAGGTCAAGCTGGGCATTAAATGAGATTATCCCCTACTGGATATGGAGCTTTCCCAAATATTTTTGTGACATCCTTATAGCAGAGGGCGGGATGCTGAGGAGCAGACAGGCAGGATAAATTGCTGAGCAGGGCTCGAGGAGGAACCTCCAAAAGCTGGTCAAGAGGAGCCTTTTTTTAGGAATGAAAATTTCCTTTGGCCTTCTGGCAAAGCCATCAGGGGAGGGACACAGAGACAAGGACACCCCAGCCCCTGATCTGAGGGGATCCTGTCTCACCTCGGAGGTCAGGAGGGAAATCTCCAGTGGCCTCCTTGCCCAGCCTGAGGTGGTTTTTAGGGGGTCCCCAAGGGGTTGGTGAGTCCACCAGACCTGCTCATCCTTTCCCCTTCCCAGTCCAACCTTTGCCCACAGATTTGGAACCTCTGGGAGGAGTCAGCAGAGCCCACGAGGTGATGGGATCCTCTTGTCCCGTGGCAGAGACAGGGAAGGCTCTTCCTGCACATTCCAGGCTGGGATTTCCCAGGATTGCTCCGAGGTTTTCGCCACTTCCACCTTCAGCCTTTCACATAAGGAAAATCATGGAATCAGAGAATCTCCTGAGCTGGGAGGGACCCCCAAGGAGCATCCAGTGCCACCCCAGCCCTGCCCAGCACACCCCAACACTCCCCCCTGGGGAGCCTGGGCAGTGCCCACCACCCTCTGGGGGAAGAGCCTTTTCCCAATAGAACAACAATAAACGCCAAACTGTTCTCCAAAAACCCTTTTCATCCCAGCTGGCTGAAATAATTCTGAAGGCCTTCATTTCTTGCTTGCTTTCTGCTGCAAGTGCCTCCATGTGTTGGAAACTGAGACTGCCATGTCCCAGCTGAGAAACCAGCACAGGGTGAACCATCCCGCCATTGGAGGAGTCCCACCATAAAAACTTCTCTTAGGTGTTAGCAAGGAATTCTTGGCTGGGAGGGTGGTGACCCCAGAGCAGCTGTGGCTGCCCTTGGATCCCTGGGAGTGTCCCAGCCCAGGTTGGACGGGGCTTGGAGCAGCCTGGGCTGGTGGAAGGTGTCCCTGCTCATGGCAGGGGATGCAATGGGATGACTTTTAAGGTCCCTTCCAACCCAAATCATTCCATGATTCCATGATTCTCAGTCGTAGGGACCACAGAAACATCAGCAGCCCCTTTTTCCTACAGACTGCTTGGCCCTCCCACCCCTGAGGTGCCTACAAAGCTTCATTCTAAGCAAAAGGATGTGGAATGAGTTGATCTTTAAGGTCCCTTCCAACCCAGGCCATTCCATGGTTCTGTGACTCTATGGAAACCTGTGAGGGAAAGGTGGTGCTTCCATGTCAAGGTCCATCCAGCAGAACAGCAGCTGAGGCTCTTTCCTCCTTTCCAAGCTTCCCTCTCAGTATCACAGCCCAGCTGTGGAAATTGCTGTAACAAAACTCTTGGCTGGGGTCATCTCCTCCAAGAGCTCCCCACCTAACCAGACAGTGATCAGAGCAAACAAAGGGATGGGCTGCAAGGAGATCTGCTGGGTCTGTGTGTTTGTGACGCTGGTGGGGGTGGGTTGGGGCTCACACGGTGGGGGCCCTCTGGGCACCTTCGTGGTTGGCTTGTGGGAGGGTGATGGGCGAGCCTGGGGTGGCTGGGGGAGTTACAGCACATCTTGTGTTTTACAGAGCGTTTTGTGTTCAGAGAAGGGCAGGGATGCTGGGGAAGGGGCTGGAGAACATCCCTGTGAGGAGCAGCTGAGGGGCTGGGNTGGCACCGGCTGGTGCTGGTGGTCTCTGCCAGCCCTGGTGACCCTGGGACTCTGTGAGCACTGCCTCACACCCACCGTGGGACTCGATGTGGCTCCAAATGGGCACAGTCAGGTGGGCATTGCTGGTGGGTGCCTTTCTCTGAGGGTGTCCATCGAAGGGTGGGATGTGCTTGCAGAGCTGTCCCTGGACAGGCAGCACCCCAAAACTTCCAGCCCCCAGGAGGCAAAGGAGCAGCAGCCCAAAACTTCTGTCCTGTGCTTGGGCACATCTCCTTCCCTCTCTGGCAAAGCTGTGAGTGCCACCAGCCCGTCTCTCGTGGTGAAAGGACCCAGGGGTGAGAGCAGAGAGCAACTGGTGCCTTTGTGACTTTTCTGAAGAAGAGTGAGGGGGAAATGGGCCCATTTCCATCCTGCCTGAACTGGAATTGCTCCACTGACGACTCCAGTTGTCCAGGAGGTTGTGGATTCCCCATCCCTGGAAGTCTTTAAAGTCTTTAAAGACCACACTGGATGGAGCAGAAAGACTTCCAGGGAACCAGGGGCAGCCACAGCTTCTCTGCCCAACCTGTGCCAAGTCCTTCCCACCCTCCCAGCCAAGAATTCCTTCCCAATATCCCATCTATCCCTGCCCTCCTCCAGCTCAAGGCCATTCCCCCTTGTCCTGTTGCTCCATGCCCTTGTGGAAGTCCCTCTCCAGCTCTCTTGGAGCCCTTTAAGGTACTGGGCTCTGCCTGGTTGGCATTGCAAAGGGCTGGAACATTTACTTGGATGCCTGGCACTCCCTGGCACAGCAGTGGTGGTGGGAATCCTTTTAGTCCTGCTCAACAGGGAGAAGCTCTGTAGGTTTTCAATCCTGCCATGGTGCCAACACTCCTTTTCCATGGGGAAAAGGCAGCCTGGGACTATTTCCCTGGCATTTATCAGCCTCCCAGCTGAGCTGGGGGAGGTTGGGGCAGCTGAGGCAGGGGGTTTGTCCTTTATTTCAGTTCAATAAACCCATCAGACAGGTGGAAAGGGCAGCTCTGCTCTCCTGGCAGGGTGGTGGTGGTGGCTCATCCATGTTCCCATGTTCCCTGGTTGGTGCTGTGAGGACACAGAGCCACAGGGACCTGGAGCTGCTGCTCTGTGGCTCAGCAGAGGTGGGAAGGCTGCCCCAGTCCTAGAGAAATGATTTCAACTCCTTTCTTGAGTCACTTCATCCCACACAGGTCGGGTTTTTTTTTCACCCCTCTTGAATTAGTGTAATTTGAAATTGAGAACAGGGAGAAAGTTATTTTTAATGCTTTTTATTTCCTTTTTTCTTTTTACTCTTAATATTCTTTTATTGTCTGGTGGCTGAATAGATACAAAGATTGGTGAATATTTTTAAATGCTTACCTAAATTTGCATGATGGGATTTTCAAGCAATACAAAGCCTCATGGAATCGTGGAATGGTTTGGGTTGGAAGGGACTGTAAAGACCTAGATCCACCTCCTGCCATGGGCAGGGACACCTCCCACCAGCCCAGGCTGCTCCAAGCCCCATCCAACCTGGCCTGGGACACTCCCAGGGATCCAGGGGCAGCCACAGCTGCTCTGCCCACCCTGTGCCAGGCCCTGCCCACCCTCCCAGCCAGCAATTCCTTCCCAATATCCCACCTATCCCTGCCCTCTGGCAGTTTGAAGCCATTCCCCTTGTCCTGTCCCTCCATCCCTTGGAAACAGTCTCTCTCCATCTTTCCTGTCACTCCTTCAGGTCCTGCAAGGCCACACTGAGGTCCCCCCAAAGCTTCTCTTCTCCAGACTGGACAATCCCAGCTCTGCCAGCCTTTCCTCCCAGCAGAGCTGCCCCATCCTCTGCCCACCCTGGTAACCCTCCTCCATCCATCTCTGCTGAAATCAGAGGGTGAGTGCTCTGTAACTGTGGCAGAAGCAGAATTAGGTGAATGCAGATTACTTCTGAAGAACTTTCCTAAGCAGTCCTTAGGTCTGATTTTCTCCTGTCAGCTGCACTTCCCTGCAAAGAATTTGTGGCTGTTAAACCCAATGAACAAGATTAAGATCTTTCTGGGGGAAGCATTTTCCATAGAATAAGGAAAATATGAGCGAGCAAAGGGGTTGAAGCAGCTCCTGAGGCTTTGCTTGAGCTGGAGAAGGAGAGAGTTGGAGCTGGAAGCCTGCACTGGAGCTGGAACCCTGCACTGGAGCTGTCTACTATGGTTTTGAGGGTGTCATGTGGCCTTTTTCTTCCTAGAAGGAGGTTTCCTAGCAAAGCTGAACTGTTGGAACATCAATCCCACTGTGCCCCCCAGGTCTGGCCACCACAATTCTGGCAGATGGCAGATTTTCCCTCAGAAATGTGCTGGAGGGCAGCGGGACCTGACTGCACACAGGTTGTGACCTGACTCCTTCACTCCTTCACTCCTCAGGGGGTGGAGAAAGAGGGTCTCCTCTTCCTCAGGATCTCCTCCTCCTCCTCAGAGCCTCCTCTTCCTCAGGATCTCCTCCTCCTCAGGATGTCCTCTTCCTTAAATCCTCCTCTTCCTCAGACTCCTAAGGGCGCTGGGGGAAGAGGGAGAGGGAAACTTTCACCCCACAAGGAGTGGTCAGCTGCTCCTGTTCACCAAACAGGGTTTTGGCAGTGCCAGGACACTTTCTGCAGCCCCTGGTTTTGAGGAGTGTCCTGACTTAGAGGTTTCCCCAAACTCCACGTGTCCAAGAGAAAGGCTGGGTGCAGCTGTCCGGCACTTTCAGGGAACAGCCCTACTTTCTTCTTTGGAATATAACTGGAAGGTTTAGAAATCCACCTGCACTGGAGTCCCATCCAGCTTTGCCTGGCCTGGATTGTCAGGAGGTGCAGCATTCCCTCCTCCCAGGCTCACAAAAACTCCACAGGCTTTTCCTTCACCCTCCATCATCAGTGGTGACCAACGCAAAAAGGACTTGATTTTTGCCCTCCATCTCCACTTGTGCTCCTGCTCTTTTGCTGCAGCTGGGAATTGTAATGAGGAAAGGCTTTTTCCAGTAGTGTTAATGGTGAACGTGGTCAGGCTGCTGCTGGGTCAGTGCTGGGCAGCTCCATGCCAAGGGTGAGGGACAGCAATGCTTGGGAGAGCATTCCATCCTCCCAGGGCCTCAAGGGGCTCCAAGAGAGCTGGAGAGGGAATTCTATAAGGGCATGGAGGGGCAGGACATGAGGGAATGGCCTTGAGGTGAAGGAGAGCAGGGATGGATGGGATATTGGGGAGGAATCCTTCCCTGGCACAGGGTGGGCAGAGCAGCTGTGGCTGCCCCTGGATCCCTGGGAGTGTCCCAGGCCAGGTTGGACGGGGCTTGGAGCCCCCTGGGCTGGTGGGAGGTGTCCCTGCCCGTGGGACTGGATGAGCTTCAAGGTCCCTTCCACCCAAACCACTCCATGATCCCGTGAGAGACCCTTTTGTCCCTGCACCTGGATCAGGAGAGCAGGAGCAGGATTCCTCTGGTGCTGGAGAACACGATGTGCTTGCAAGTAACTTAAACCCCTCCTAAAGAGACAGAAGGATGGAAACATCTTCCTCCTCTTCTTTAATGATGGAACGGATAAGGAACAGCATGTAAAGAAGGGAAGAGACAGGAGAAAGGATTGAATAAGCCAAAACCAACAAGTGCTACATTCCCTTTTTATTCCAGTGTTCTTCCTGGAGTTCTTCCTTCTGTTCTTCCTTCGAGTCTGTACCTTGAGCCCATCAAGCACTAGGCAGGACCCTCTTCTCGAGGCTGACCAGCCAGAAGAGCCAGGCTGTGTCACAGAGAGCTGCAGGGAAGGTGCTGATTGAATTCCCCAGGGTTCTGTTTGCCTGCTGGGTCTGCCTCCCCTCGTACCTGCCCCACAACCTCACCACAAACAGCTCGGGTTGACCACACCACTTCCCTCTCGAAAGCTAATCCTGTTTGACTCACTCTGCCCTGCAAAGACCAAGCCAAAGAAAACAAGCCAGAGAATAACCTGCTTGTGTGCAGTTTGGAAACTTCTCAGAGGCCCTGCTTTCAGAATGGCCCACAGTAGCTTTACTATATCCCTCCACAGCTGCAAAGAAAATGAGGGAAGTGAAAAAAAAATGGCTTGAGAAGCCTAAAATAAAGGCTGGGCAGAACCACGTGCGGTTTATGAGCTCTCAGTGAACTGCAAGCCTGTGTAGGCACAGTGGGGTGTTAGTCCAGAGGAGGGACTGCTTAGGAACCAACAGATTAAAATAGCCAAAGTATGTATTTTTTAAAAAAAATTGGTAATTTCCACTCTTGTGTGGCAAGACCAGTCCCTGGATTTGGTCAAAGCAAAGGTCTTTAGCTCAAGGGGTGTGTGTAGCCCTGGCCATACAACCTTTTAGCACAGGAGCAAAGCTACAAGTCATCGATGTCCACGGGCAGGAAACTTATTTTTGTGTTGCCAAATTCCCCTGGTTTACATAAACCCCGAGCCACAGCACTTGCCCTTTAGGTTGCAGGTCCTTCCTTCAGCCCTGTCTGAGCCTGAGGGATGGAGACCTTCCACTGCCTAGAGATGCTGGGGATGAAATGTTTGGCTGAGCTGTTCCTCTGCCCTCCAACCCCACCGTGTGTGTGCAGCTCACTCTGCTGCTCCTTCATCCCCTCGGGGGCACCTCTGAGAGGTGACACGTCTCCTCAGCCCTCGCTTCTCCCACTCAGGCTGAGGGAGATCTGGAGCTTCAAGGGTGTGAGCAGGAGCAGCACCCAGGAAGGGCTGGAGCTGTGCCAGGGCAGGCTCAGGGGGCAGCTCAGCACAAGGCTCTGCCCCCAGAGGGTGGTGGGCACTGCCCAGGCTGCCCAGGGCAGTGGGCACGGCCCCGAGGCTGCCACAGCTCCAGGAGCCTTTGGACAGCGGGACAGGGGGAGTGTTGGGGTGTGCTGGGCAGGGGATGGAGCTGGAGTGGATGATCCCTGTGGGTCCTTCCCCACTCAGCATGTTCTGTGCTTCCATAATGGTGTTTCTGCAGCTTTTCTTTGGACAGAGGTGTCTTTCTGTGCCTGTCTTGTCCTTTCCTTGGTTGCTCCCCGAGCTGTTGGCTGGCTGGTTGTGCCTCATTCTGCACCTTGTCTTTCATACACATCTCCAACCCTGATGTCTCAGCCCAGGCCTGGAGGGGATTCCTACAACGCTCTGTACGTGTGGGAAGATGCAAACTAGAAAGAAACAAAAGAGGCTTTTGGCCACGTGGTGCTTGAGTTGGGAGTCATTCAAACGTTGTCAAGGGCTTGGGATTTTAAAAGCATGTACACTGAGATGGGGGAAAGGGAAAAGAAAGCAAAGGGTGCAATTTTGCAGCCTAATTTAACTTTCATGAATAACTCCTTCCCTCCAAACTCCTAACGCTCAGTTCCGTGACTTCTACTTGGCTGCCATGACCTGATTCCTGGGGTGAACCCGCGGGATAATTGCACTTCCACCCCAGGAAGAGAGGGCACTAGAGTGTCAGATCCAGTGTGTGGCAAGCCTGTGGTTGAGGTGGGAATACCCTGGTGCATCTCTGTTTGCTTGTCCCTCTCAGCAGAGCCGGGCAGGGCGAGCGAGAACATTTCCTGCCTCCCAGAAATCGTCGGGATTGCTTTTTCTGGCCGTGCTGCCTCCGGGTGGACGTGAGGCTTTTCATATGTTCCTCAGGAGGCAGGGAAAGGGCTGGAGAGACCCAGCCTGGAGGAGCCTGGAGCCCCACAAGGTGCCAGCTGGAGCAAGGAGGGCAGAGCCTCTCCGTGCCCTTTTCCCCGGGGGCATTGCCCACTGGAGCTCTGCTGGCTCGCTATGGGGGAGTGCAGCAGTGACCCAAAGGGCTCCCAGCCTGCACTTAGGGCAGAAAACAACCTGCCCAGGGAGGTTGTGGAGTCTCCCTCTCCACAGATATCCCAAACCCACCTGCCTGTGTTCCTGTGGCCCCTGCTCTGGGTGACCCTGCCTTGGGTTGGGTGATGTCCAGAGGTCTCTTCCAACTCCACCCGCTCGGTGATTCTGTGAACTGAAATCCGTTTTCTATTATATATGAGGCAGGAGGGGCTTGATCCAAACTCTCCCACCTGCTCTGGGTCGTTCTGGGACAGAATTCCCTATTTTTTTCCCCTTTTACTCTACCAGCAGTGTCTGTGCAGAGTTGTTTTTTTTTTCAATAACGAAGATCTAAGCCAAATAAATCGCCGAAATGTTGCTTAACTACCGTCAAAACACGTCGGGGGAAAAAAAGGCACCAGCTGCTCAGGGTGCAAGAACACCCAACAGAAGTGCAAAACCCCACTTGGGGATTCCCCCAGGCCAAAGAGGAGAGCAAGGAAACCTGCTGGGTAAATCTTTGCTCACCTGGCTGGTGTCTCTTGTTGAACACACGGTGAAATTGGAGCAAGCAGTGGAAAAACGAAGAGCTCAGCAGAGAACTCAGCCTCCAACATGTGTTTTGTCTGCAGTTTCTGGGAGCAAAGAAGCAGATTTTTCCAGACAGGGGCGAGGTCTGCCAGGGATGTGATAGGAGAGGCACATGTGGAAGGGTTTCCCAGCGTCCCAGGGTGGTTGGATGGCAGCCTGGCACATCCAGGGCACATCCGACCTCTTTGCCACCATTCCAGCAGCTCGTGCCTGCAGTCAGGGCAGCCCCGAGGAGCAGCACTGATCCTGCTGCTAATTCCAGGCACAAAAAATGCTGGGGATAATATCCTGTCTGCCACGGTGTTCCTCCTGTCTGGAAATGAGGCTTGTGCTGTCCAGCACTCAAAAAAAAGCAGTAAAAAAAAAATGCAGTTGCTGATGGATCTGTTTGAAATTCTGACTGCCTGATTTGTCCTCACCACAGCACTAGTATTTTTCACTGAGGAAATAGAAAATATCCTGCAGTGTGTCTAATTCCTGCTTCAGGGACTTGTTACATTCTAATTTTGACACGGGGCAAGGGGTTGGTGAGCTCTGACACTGTCCCGTACTGACCCTTCTAATGTGCAGACAGGAAATGAGGGGGAAAGAGTGTGTAAAGTATTTTATATCTGGAATAGCTGCACATAGGGGAAAAAAATCCTGATTCGTGCACTTAAGGCATTGTTTCTGTTGTTAGCAGAAGCAGTACATTTTTTAATTTTTTATTTTTTTCTTGCAAGCAGTGTAGTTGATGTTCAGGCATTTTCCAGCTTGATAGTAATTTAGAAGCATTATGCTTTAATTCAGAGAATCACAGGATGGTCTGGGTTGGAAGGGACCTTAAAGATCAACTTATTTCACCCCCTGCCACGGGCAGGGACACCTTCCACCAGCTCAGGCTGCTCCAAGCCCCGTCCAACCTGCCCTTGGACACTTGCAGGGATGGGGCATTATTTTTTTTAACAAGAATATATCGCTTTTTGCACCAAACACAATGTGTTCACTGCCTAGAGTACTATGAAAGGGTGTATTTCTTCCTCATCCTTCACTGTGTACAAAATAATTGCCTTAATTTCACCTCCATGGCACAAAACAATGGGCAGCACTTTATTAGGTGGACACAATGAAAAATGGGTCATTTTCTACCCCACTAGAGCTGGAGCCCAACCAAAGGCCTGGACACGACCAGCCCTGGAAAAGGAGATGTTTGGAGAGAGGTCCAAAGTGCTCCCAAAGCAGTTTTCCTTAAATCAAACCATCACTCTCATCACTCAGCCCCTGCTTTGGCAGAGTCTGGCCAGATGTTGCATTTTCCTGTGTAAAATACACTTTTTTTGGGTGTGAAAAGTTTCCATTTCCACACGGGAAAAGGAGGAGGGGGCAGAGGAGAGAGGGGGAGGTGTTCACAGAGACAGGCTCTGCTTCATTCGATTCCCCTGCTGTGGTTTCACCCCAGATGGGGAATAAACCACACCAAACCCTGGTGGGATGGGGAGGAACAGTGGAAAAGGAAAACCCAGGGCTTGAGAGATGTGTAATAATAGGAAAGGAGAGAAAGAGAGAGAGGGGGGGGGAAGAAAAAAAGAAAGGAAAGAAAGGAGAGAATGATAGAAAGAAGGAAGCAAAAAAGGAAAGAGAGAGATAAAGAAAAGGAAAGAAAGGAAAAGGAAAAGGGAAAAGGAAGAGGAAAGGGAAAAGGAAAAGAAAGAGAAAAAGGAAAGAAACAGAAAAGGGAAAGGAAAAGAAAAAAGAAAGGAAAGAAAGGAGAGAATGAAAGGAAGAATGAAGCAAAGAAGGAAAGAGAGAACGAGAGAAAGAAAAGAAAAGAAAAGAAAAGAAAAGAAAAGAAAAGAAAAGAAAAGAAAAGAAAAGAAAAGAAAAGAAAAAAGAAAAGAAAAGAAAAGAAAAGAAAAGAAAAGAAAAAAAAAAAAAAGAAAAGAAAAAAAAAGAAAAGAAAAGGAAAAAAAAAAAAAGAAGAAAAGAAGAAACAAACCCCAAGAGAAACAATTGCTCAGCACACACTGACCATTCCTGTCCCTGAGCAGCTGAAAACAGGACAAGGATCATTCCCTTTGTTATCTTCGTGCAAGTGCAACCTGGTGATCTGGGGCAACACAGGTGTGGGCAATAACAGGACAGGCTGTGGTGCCTCTGCTGAGGAGCCTCTGCTCATGATGCTCCACAGCCTTGAGCCACTGAGTCCTGTCAGACACCCCAAGTTTGTACCTCTGATGCACCAGCTCCAAACAGAATCACAGAGTCATGGAATCTCCTGAGCTGGGAGGGACCCCCAGGACCATCCAGTGCCACCCCCAGCACACCCCAACACTCTCTGGTGTCCAAAGGCTCCTGGAGCTGTGGCAGCCTCAGGGCCGTGCCCACTGCCCTGGGCAGCCTGGGCAGTGCCCACCACCCTCTGGGGGCAGAGCCTTGTGCTGAGCTGCCCCCTGAGCCTGCCCTGGCACAGCTCCAGCCCTTCCCTCAGGTCAGATTTGTGAGTGGATGAGAGCGAGATACAGACGATTTGATTCACCCTGTGGTGATTAAAAGAGAAAAAATACATACTAGAATTATAGGATGGTGTGGGCTGGAAGGGACCTTAAAGACCCTTTAGTTCCAACCCCCTGCCCCAGGCAGGAATGTCCTTTGGTCCATCCCAGCAGTGTTTGACTGTGAAATGGTCCCGGGCTCCCTGAATTTCATGGGCTTCAGGTGGCACAATGGGAGCAGCGATGCCCTTCCTCACCCTCCGTCTCACCCACTTCTCCCCTCCCTGAACCTGAAAGGCATCTGATGATGCTTTGAAAAACCAGGTTTAAAGGCAGGTAATAGAAGACCTGCTGCTTTTTCCACACCTGGAGGCAGCCTGGAGCACTGTGGGGCCAGCCGGGGTGGGAGTCCCAGGCCGAGCCACCATTCCCAGTGGGAATGCCCATTCCCCACGGGCACCATCCCAGGAGCTGCCAAGGCACCTTGTCCCCTTGGGTGCCACCTGCAGAACCCCAACCAGCTGGCTGTGGGCCAGGCTGAGCACTCCACAGCCTCTTCAGAGTCCATAAAACTGCATTTCCCTCCCATTAAAGAGGGGAAAGAGCTTTCATGCTGCGTTGCTGTGAAAGGCTTGGCAAAGCTGCTGTTTTCCCTGCCCTCCCTGTGTGATGTTCCCCGTGAAAGCATCTGCCTGACCCCACAGAGGCAGCATTTGGAAGGGCTAAGGCAGGAGGAAAAACCCCAAAGCCCCCAAAGCGTGTGGTTTAGCCGAGCTGCCTGGATGTCCCCTTTATTCCAGCGCCTCAAACACCGACCCTGCAAACCAATGGGGGGGGAAAAAATGTTGCCATTTCTTTCCTCTGTTCTCTTTTCTCTTTCCTCTGTTCTCTTTCCTCTTTTCTTCCTCCCTGCAAACTGATCCTTGGCAAAAAAAGCCCCCCACGGGCACACAGGGAGGGGGAGAGGGCAGCGGTGCTGCCTCCTGGACACTCTGGGTCAAGGTCTTCCTTCAACAGCTGGAGGTTTGACTGACTTCCTGTGGTGGTTTTCACCCGGTGTCCACCCAAACCTCCAGGCTCCCCCACCGTTTCCCAGAGGGGAAGGGAAAAAAGGAGAAAAGGCAAAAAAACAGCTGAGAGATAATGGCAAAACAAACTCAGAGCAGCTAAATACTGAAATTTATTACTAACAAGAGAAGAACTAAAACTAAAAGCACTAAAACTAAAAAGTAAGAAATAAATCGGTCTTAAGAACAC